>CM065742.1:42872355-42902355 GCA_033310375.1 Conus canariensis
GGTTATATGTAGATATCCATCTTTAATTATTTGTTTAAGTTGTTCCCAAAAAGCATTGACGTGCGTACATCTCCAGAACATATATTCTATACTATTTTTTTCTTGCTGGCAAATGTACATCTCTTATCAGATTTAACACCTATGTACATCAGCACTACATTTGTTGGTAGGATTCTATGTATCAATCTCATCTGAAACCATTTCAACTTTGTTTCTTGAATCTCTTGTGTTGGTTTAAAAGTTTTTTGCCAGTTAATTTCTGAATTCAATTTATAATTCCATTTATGGCAGCATTTTGGTTTTGAACCGTCGTCTACAAGGATATCATGATATAATCGTACTCCCTTTTCACCGAATTTAAGATATGTACAGTTTTGGAATCGTTAGATTTTTTGTTACTTCCCACATGAATATTCAGTGTGTTAACACACATTTTTATTCTTTTTGTAAGTGCTGCATAGCTTAGAAAGTTAGTCCGTATGTTGTACTTGTTGATAGATTCAGCATGGGTCAAGTAACTGTCATCTTCTTTGCACAGATCTCCAATATGACATGCATCTTTATTAATCCAGTCGTTCTTATTTAATGAAATGATATCTATATTTATTCTGTCATTGAAAAATAGTGGCTCTGCTAGAGTTTCCGACGAGTTAGAGGGTTTTACTTTATTGAAAAGTATTTTATAAGCTTGAAACGTGTCTTTCCAAAACAGGTTTTTCTCGTCCGGGTAAACAGGCAATTCGGTCCGAGTTTATCTAGTTTTTGTACTTTCGGGTATAAAAAAGTTACAATCCTTTTCCATTTATGATTTGTTGCCCTTAGTTTCCTTATCCATCCTAATTTCAAGGTTTGCATGAGACAGTTTAAACCTGGAAATCCATTGCCTCCCTTATCGATCCTTTTCCGTGCAACCTTTCTACTAATTCTGTCTTGTTTATTATTTCATACGAACTTTAGACATAGAAGACGCAATGCCTCCAAGAATTCGTCCGGTGCGTTCGGAAGAAGTGTCCATAAATATACGATTTTAGATAGTATCAAAGATGTCAGAATTGCTACTCTTCCGAGTGGCGTTAGAATTCTTTTGACCCAAACTCTGTATAACTGTTTCATTTTGGAGAACGTTTCAGTGAAATTCATATCTGTGCAGTCTGTGAGCTCCGCTGTGAGCCATATTCCTAATATCTTGAATTTCAGAGGATTCCATTCCATCCTGAGCTGTGGTATGTATTTCTTTGTTGGCTTTCTTTCTCGTCCTAGCCGAACAGCAGATGTCGTCTCACAATAACAATACACTCTGTATTCTGTTGCTGTCCAGGCGACTGTGTTATTTACTTGACAGAATAATTAAACAGTTAAATCTACTCTTTTTTTTTGCAAAGGAGAACAGCATAATTGTAAGCAGTTTCTGTATTTGTAAGTTATGACAAGTAAAAAAAGTACCAGCCTTTAAAAGTGTTTTGTCCAATGAAAAAACAAAAAAACAAAACAAAAAACAAAAACAAACAAAAACAAAAACACAAACAAAATAAACCAGCGTTTTTTTTTCTCATTTCTTTAGTATTGTTCTTATTATTAATCGAAATATTTCACCTTCGTAATAACCAAAGCGTTATATTCTGTAACTCTTTCTTAGTGATTAATGAACACAAATTCTAATTAATCAATTGCCTGCTTCTGAGAAGGGCACTGGCTAATGAAAAACTGTATCATCCTTGTGATGGGATGGGACAGACAGATGGAGTGACTAAGTACCACTGTCTGTCTTGTCTTGTTGAACATGGAACAGGTGAAGCAGTTCCACCTTTACAGTGTAGAAAGAGCACGGTTAGTAACTCTCCTTCACATCTGTACCTACTGATCTCCATTTTGTAAACTTCCACTGATATGGGATTCGTATGCGTCGCTGTCTTGATCATTTAAATACTTTATACGTTCTCTCTCTCTCTCTCTCTCTCTCTCTCTCTCTCTCGTCCATGCTGTAACGCAGAACAGAACCAAGAGTGTGAAAAGACGAACCGCATCTGAAAATGACCACACCTTCAAACTCCCCAAACACCAACGCACCAGCCATCCCCAGCAATCACGAGGCCGACAACTGTGTCCTCATTGGTTGGAACACCAGTGTCCCATGGGACAACCCCAGAAACCTCCTCAGTGTGGAAACAGCCACCATCATTGAAAAGGTCGTGACTGCCGTTCTCTTCCCTGTCCTGTATTTGATCGGAGCTCCTGCCAACATCGTCAACATGGTGGTTTTCTACAGGCAGGGCCTCAGAGAGAGAACCAACCTCTGCCTCTTTTGTCTAGCACTCGTTGATATCATCTACCTCACGTTTATCTTAATCCTCTTTGCTGATGGTTTTCACACTCCCTTTGCAACGGAGAGGCTTGGAGTGATACACGTCTACATCACGAACAACAACATCACAGGGCTCACTGGTGCCAGGTACGCATCCATGGTGATGTCAGTGATCGTCTCTGTAGAGCGGTGTGTGAGTGTCTGGTTTCCTTCAACATCGCAAAGAGGTACACCGACCAAGATCTTAGCAGTCATCATCGTTGTCAGCACAACTGTTGTAGGGTCCGTGCGTTTTGTAGTCACCGCCATGTACCGAGCAGTTTGCTTCTATGAACTGCACACAAGACGAAAGTCATGGCAACTCACGGCCAGCGAGTATTACTTCCAGAATCAGGAGATGTTGAATGTTCTGGATGGAATATTCTATGGGTTATGTGTTGCTGTTGGCTGCCCGGGGATTGTTCTCGTCACCATCATCATCACGGCTGTAAAATTACAGCGAGCCCTTCGACAGAGTGACCGTACATCTTTCTTCTTGTCGGACAAAGAAATCAGCTCGACCAAAATGGTCATTTGGCTGTCCCTGAAATTCTTCGTTCTGTCTATCCCCTTCATCATTCAGCGAATTTCCCCAATCGTTGACCCTCGATTCAGTGCTGCTGGTCAGTATTTGAACACGTACACCACTGTGGTCAGTGTCGCTCACCTGTCTTCCTACCTGAGCTCCAGTGTCAATGGTTTCGTGTACTACTTCACCAGCTCCAGGTACAGAGAAACCTTACATCTTCTGCTAGGCTGCAAATGCTCTTCACGGTAGAGTCAAGGACGAAAGTAGCATTGGAAGTGTTCATAAACAATGTGCAGTTGTGACACAGAGACGACTCGAACTGTTCGGCAAATGACAGCTTGGTGCGTGTTTCCCGTGAGGACTGAAAAGAAGATATCTACGAATCAGAGCACGTGTCATGATGACTCTAGCCAGAGCCGATTTGCTCTAGTATTTCTCGCGGACTTTATCCTTTTTTTTTTTTTTTTTTAAACAAATACATGATAAGGAAACATTAATTCACCCATTCTTTCCCCTTAAAATCAACACGTCTTATTTTAAAACAATTAAGGTAATAAACACTTGGGAAGCTGAAAGTGAGTTTGGCCTCTTGTTTCTCGAGATCGGTAAATGCTTTCCCTTTTACGTTCTGGTCTTAGCAAACCCTCGGCTAATCTTTTCAAAAGCAGAAAACAGGCATTTTTAGTGACTGCTCCTTCCCATTTTCCGCCTCTGCCTCCATCGATAAATGTAACAAATGGACATGGTACAAAAAGCATGATCACATGTCAAGTGTATGTCGCATGATGAAAAGCGTTATGAACGACAAGCAGTTCGTCTGTGGCCCTATCTTTGACGTCAGATTTTAAATAAAAACAAACGATACAGTGGATGTCAATTGTAGCCGCAGACGAACTGTTGTTTCTCCACACCAGACTGCAACAGCTTCTGAATTAATAAACAGAAACAGCAATCTGCGGTATTTTCAAGCCTAAACGAAGTACAATATCCTTCCAACCCTGAAGACATTACAAAATGAAAATTGCACTAAAGTAACAGCTCAAAAACTCAAAATTGAAAACAAATTCAAGAATTTCAGCATGTGAGATCTGTTAAAAAACTAGAAATGTTGCAAATATCAATGAAAGTCAGTTGGCAAATACTGACGGTTACTACGTACACCCTCACCACCTCGCCTCTTTCGACTGACAACACACTTGATAAACTGGTACAGCGCATACCCTCTGCTCTCCATCTGTCTGCCTCTGAAGAATCTGTACTCTCTAGGGGTCTCAAAATCATCCCTAGGAAGCCTTCCATCCACAAGTACGACGTCATCCATGACTGCGAACGCTTCTTTCGTTCCTTGAGATGGATGGCCATGCTGGGTCACCCTCCTAAACGTACCTTCAATCCTGACGATGATGTATTTCACAAACTTTTCCACACCCCTGTCTACCACGAACCACCCCGTGGGAATAAGGAAGTTGAATGCTACATCAAAACTTGCCTATCTGAATTACGCAAACTTAAATTCTCCCCCAGCACGATTTCCAACCTTACCCCCACAGAAATTCATGCTCTGGAGTTCCCTCACACGAGGGATGACATTGTCATAAAACCAGCTGACAAAGGTGGTGCAGTAGTGGTGTGGGACAGGAACCTGTATATAGCAGAAGCTCTCAGGCAACTCAACGATCCCACTAGCTACCAGAAACTGGAACAGTCCACCCTCCCAGTAGACCAGAGAACTATTTCCAAAACCATCAAGGACCTTGTCCAAAAAGGCCACTTACCCCCTACGGCTAAACTGTTGATCAAAGCCAAGACCAGAGAGTCCATTTTCTACCTTCTGCCTAAAATTCACAAGGCTAACACCCCTGGTAGACCCATCGTCTCAGCCTGCAGTTGCCCCACAGAAAACATTTCCGAATACCTTGACTCCATCTTCCAACCCCTCGTTCAAGACCTGCCTACGTTCATCAAGGACACTGCTCATGCTCTCTGTCTCATCAATGACCTCCACCTAAATCCGAAGTTCCAGCCTAAATATCTATTCACTCTCGACGTGACATCTCTGTATACCAGTATTCCCCATGCAGATGGACTGCAAGCCCTGTCATTTTTTCTCAACCAAAGAAAAGACCCTTCCCCTGCAACCACCACTCTGATTCGCCTCGTGGAACTTGTCCTCACCAACAACACCTTTATCTTCCTTGGCGACACCTTCAGGCAAATCAGTGGTGTCGCCATGGGCACCAAAATGGGCCCCAGCTACGCATGCCTTTTCATGGGATACTTTGAACACAACTTCCTGCAACAATACCATGGTCCTATCCCTGAATTCTATAAACGCTACATCGATGACGGACTTGGTGCCACCTCCATGCCCATCAGTGATCTCCATGTCTTCATCACAGCAGTCCAGCAGTCCAAAACTTTCATCCAACTATCAAGTTCACCTACGAAATATCTTAAAAGTGCATCACTTTCCTTGACACGAGTCTCTTCATCACTGATAGTGGACTCTCCACTTCCATCCACTACAAACCTACGGACTCACACTCTTATCTCGACTACAGATCGTCACACAATCCCAGTACCAAAACCAGCATACCCTAGTATCAGTTCTCGAGACTCCGCAGACTCTGCTCCGAGAACTCTGTCTTTGATGTAAAAGCCCTGGAAATGAAACAGTTCTTCCTCGAACGCCACTATCCCGAAGACATCATTGATCGTGCTCTCCAGAAAGTCCAGCTCATCACCCGCCCACAAGCTCTGGAACCGAAACCCCAGGAATCAACCAGAGACAGACCTGTTGTCAGCCTGCTCTACCACCCTTCTGTCCACCAGGTGCGCAAAATTCTCCAAACCAACTGGAACATCCTTCAGTCTTATGCTCACTCGGCTAAAATTTTTTCCCAGCCCCCTCTAGTTGCCTACAAACGGGACAAGAATATCCGCAACATGCTTGTGCGTTCCAGTCTCCAGCCTCACAGACGTAAATCTTCTGTAGGCACAAGCCCGTGCAATCTACCCAACTGCAAGACCTGCCCCTTCATCTGTACTGCCACTGAAGTGAAATGACCCAGTTTACGCATGACTGTCTCCAAATTCTTCAGCTGCCAAACCACTAACCTGATCTACATCATCCACTGCACCGTTTGCTCTAAACTTTACATTGGCGAGACCGGACGCACTTTGACTGTCAGATTCAAGGAACATCTCGCCGACATTAAATACAACAGGGACAAACCAGTAGCCAAGCACTTCAACCTCCCCAGCCATTCCGCACACAATGCAAGAGTGAAGGGCTTGTGGCTCATGAAAACTCGTGACTCTAGAGACAGGAAGGATATGGAGTCTCACCCGATTCAAAAACTGCGGACCAGAAATCCAGCTGGTATCAATGAAAAAGCGTAGCAATTCTCTGTAATTTTTTCCCGAGCCAAATCAGGTGGACAATGACCTATTATTTCCCTTCCCCTTTAATACTTACCTGTGCATGGTTGGTCTGCATCAGTGGCCTCTTCGTGACCTTAGAGCATAGCGCCTACTGGGATGATCGTTTGAGAGCCTATATCTTTTGCCAGGAGTTTCTGAGTAGGGTTAGCTCCCCAGTCTCCTGTTTTTTTTTTTCTATCATATTTTATTATTTTTATTATTTTTTTTTCTTTTCTTGGGAAGATGAAAAATAGAAGCCACAAAACACCCATGAGATAATGGCAATATTTCGGTTTATTTCAACCTTTCTCAAGCCACACTGGCCAACTGACAAACATAACACTTAAGATTACTGTTGTTGTGTCACTGAAAAAAGTTCACTAGAAAAGAGTTCACTTAGAACAAAGTTCACTGGAAAAAAGGGGTTCACTGGAGGATGGGGGACGGAAGGGGACTTGTTGGACGGCAGGAAAAAAAAAAAAAAGGGGGGGGGGAGGGAAGGGGATAGGAGGGAAGGGTGAGGGTGTAGAGGGTGGAAAGCAAAGGGTGGGAAGAGGAGGGAAGGTGGTGAAATGAGCTGGGAGGGGGAGAGACAATAAAAGCAACAACAATCATAGTAATCATACTAACAATAATCATTACCATCACCCTCTCTCTCCACCATTGACATGAGCAAATAAATAGATACGGGAGGGAAGAAAGGAAATTGAAAGTGAAGGGTGAGATGGGAAGGGGGCGGAGGGAGGAGGATGGGATGGGGGCTAGAGGTGTGGCCTGAGGTGGAAACAGTAGAAGACCTAGCAAGAGAGGGGAAGGGAGAAATGTATGTGAGAGCGCATGCACGTGCGTGCGTGCGTGAGCGCCTGCGTGTGCGCGACTGCGCGCGCTGTGTGAGCGCCTGCGTGCATGCACGTATGTATAAGAAGAAGATCACATAAGGGAAATAGGGGGTATGGGACAGAATGGTGAGTGAAGATGAACAAGTGATATATGAGGTGAGAAAGAAAGCTGGAACTGTTGGAGGCAAATGGCAAGAATGGAGGGCGGGTACAGGGGTCTTACACACACACACTCACACCCCCCCCCCCGGGCACACAACACCACTGCACCAACACGCACGCACGCATGCACACACACACACACACACACACACACACCTAGTGTGTGTGCTTGGGGGTGGGGGATGGGGGTAACAAATAGGAATATTTTGTTAGCTGCTGGAAGCTGAAGTCAAGGAATTAAGGCAGAGACCAGAAAAAGCAAAAAATTAGGGGTAGTTTAAGACATCTAGAGAGAGGACTGAATTCAAATGAGAAACAGTAGAATGAAGTAATGCACGTGGACGTTAGCAGCAATCCATACAGGTATGAGATGTAAGTGTTGATAGTCTTTGTGAGTCTGGGACACAGACAATAAGCTGTGTGTTCCTTCACTCCCAGTCTGCAACATTCAGTCCATCAGGAAAGATTGTTCGCAATTTGTAGCACCAGTACTTTTCTCTTCGTTTGCGGCAGGTTTCATCTGTTTTTCGGATCTGTTCGATAGCAGTGCATGTCAGGTGTTCAATCGTGTGTTCAGGACTGTTGAAATGTCTTGCTACTAGTGTTTGTTTTTTGGTGTTGATGTCTGATCTGTGCTTGTAAAATCTCTGCTGTAAAGTTTTGCCAGTTTCCCCTACATACTGCATATTATGACATTTAAGGCAGTCAATGAGGTAAATCATGTTTGATGACTGGCAAGTGAGATAATCATTGATAGTGAACTGCAGTTTGGTACGAACACTTGTAAAGGTGGATGTCTGAAGGAGATGATTTTTACATATAATGCATTTTCTGCCTGTTTTACAATGAAAACTGCCATGTGAGGCCTGACCTGACTGGTGCTGGGTAGGGGGGATCTTGGAGGGCATCAGCAGACGTTTGAGGTTGACACAGTTCCTTTCTCCCACCACAGGTGGTGCAGGGGACGCTGCTAACATTCGCCTGCTGGTGTGTAGGGTGGGCATGGCTTGTTTTCTTTTCTTTTTACTTACTTTTGTATCTATCCCTATCCATCCTACCCACCTTGGCCCCTACATTTACTCTCCATTGTAACCCCCCCCTCCTTTTTTTTCTTTTCCTTAGGTATGTGTGTGTGTGGTTGTGCGTGTGCGTATGGGCGTGTGTATGTGTATGTGCGCGTGTGTTCGTGCGCGCGACTTGTGTTGTGGTGATGTGTTGTGTGTGTGTGTGTTGTGTGGTGTGTGTGTGTGTGTGTACCCGCCCGCGCGCAAGAGCTTTTTCGTGTGTGTGTGGGGTGGGGTGGGGGTGGGGGTGGGGGGGGGGGGGGCGAGCCCTGCAGCTCTTAGCTGCGTCTGGCTAGGGTTTTTTTTTTATCGGGGTTCTCCCGTTTTCCCTCTCACCCCTTGGTGCTTGGATAGGGCAACCTACCCTAGGGTCAAACTTGGGTCGGCTGCTTTAGGCGGCTGACCCTCTTCTCTCTCCCCCCTTCCCCCCGTCGTTTACAATGTTTTTTGGTGCATATTGCATTTTATTTATTGTGTTTTCTCTTGTTCATTTCATTCATATGCAACACACCCACTACATACAATCCTCCCCCTCCTCTCACTCTCCTTCCCCTCCCTGTCCTCTTCTCTCTCTCCACTCTTCCTCTACTTCCATGCTCTCTCTTTCTCTCTGCCCCCCCCCCCTCTCTCTCTCTCTCTCCTTTTTCCTCCTCCTCGCTTGACTCTACCCTCTTTCCTCGTGCCCTATTCCTCGAACTCAACTCACCCTCTCTCCCACTGTTCTCAACTTCATTCACCACTTTGACTTCACAAGGGGAGTATTGCGCATGTTAATGTCTGTCCTGTTTTTATTGTTTTGTCGCCGAGGAAGGCATATTGCCGAAAATTTCTTGTCTTGTTTTGTGTCGTGCTTTAAAACCGCGTTACTTCACTTTGTTTTGTGTGCTTTTCCGCTTCTTCGTCGTGTTCCGGTAACGCTGCAGTTTGTTTCATTTGCCGGTTACTACGTAGCACGTAGGGCTCTGGAAAATAATGAAGATCAATTCAGATCGACCTGATCGTGCGGTACGTATGCCTTTCACACGTTTATGAACAGAGATGTATTGTGTATGCAAGACTGATTTTCTGTTCTGTAATGCATTTGTGTGTAGCTTTATCATATCTTTCATCCTTTTGAAACTGAATTATTGCCGCTTCATTCTCAATGGTCTCTCAACTGAAAACATTTCCTGTCTACCACCAGGTCCATTCAAGATTCATTTGGCTACCATGAGAGAGAGAGAGAGAGAGAGAGAGAGAGAGAGAGAGAGAGAGAGAGAGAGAGAGATAGAGAGAGAGAGAGAGGGGGGGGAGGGAGATAGAGAGAGAGAGAGAGAGAGAGAGAGAGAGAGAGAGAGAGAGAGAGATTTGATTTCATTGATATGTCTTGCTGACCATGGAGGTCATTTCAGTCAAGCATTGCTGTTCGGTGACAATGAAGGACACTACACTAGACGTATTGTGCCTGTTCTGACTCACGTGTGTTTAACAGACACCACAGAAGGATGAAATGCACAGAATAGATGGGGAAAATAAGCAGGGTGAGTGGAATCCTGATTTGGGGGTGTTAAAATCTAAGGCATTCCAACCACTGCAGGGCGAGCTCTTTGTAAAAGAGTCCAAGGCTAGTATAGAAGTCAGTTCTTTCTTTCTTTCTTTCTGCGTACGCAGGCTGATACTCCTGCAGAAACTGCCTGTATAGACAGGCAGTGGAGTTTTGTGTGTATGACCGTTTTTCATCCCGCCATTAAGGCAGCCATACTCCATCTTCGGGGAAGATGCATGCTATGTGTAACGTGTCATCCATACCAACGGCCAAACTGGCCTTCTCTTCCGAAAGTTGGTGATGGGATTTTACGTGTGTGCAAGATGTTGTGCGTGCGTTCACACACGGAACCTCGGTTTATAGTCTCATTCGAAGGACTGTATGGGGAATGGAGTCAGAACCAATGTTAACCCCGAGGGAAAAATCCCCCTGTACCGAAATTCGAACCCGCAACCCCAGGATCACGAGTCCGGCGCTCTACCAACTGAGCTATTCCGGCCCCCTAGAAGTCAGTCAATACACATTGCACGCGCTGGGGGGGGGGGGGGGGGGGGGGGGGGGGTAGTTCGTCTGCAGGCAAGAAGTCTCCAATAGTGTTGTGAGGTGAAAAGGGTATGTATACTGCCAGTGAATTAGCTGTGGCAGGTGCTTTGCTCTCATTGCCTCAGCTCTCATGTCCTAGGTAACTTTGCTCCGGATGTGGGTCATTAACTGGTGTTGAGGTATTAGTGACGCATATGACATCTTATTGACTCACATGTGTAAACAAAGAAGGTCTATGTAATTACTCTGTTTTGCTTTCTCGTGTGTGTGTGTGTATGTGAGTGGGAGTGGGAGTGTGTGTGTGTATGTGTATGTGTGTGTGTGTGTGTGTGTGTGTGTGTGTGTGTGCGCGCGCGCGCGTCAGTGCCCTCCCAGGAGTACGAGCTGTTCACTGCTGGAGTGATAGCATACCCTGTGGTTCTGTTGGCTGTGCTGACTGGGGCATCATCACCTGAACAAACACTAGCGTTGGTCAGCCCTGTTTAATCAAGATGCCACTGGCCTAAACACAGAGTGGTAAGATTTAATGCCCCTGGAAGGATCTCCAGTGCCAGACAGGTTGTGGAAAGGGTTCAGACCAACACTGACTCACCTATGTACTGTTCTATGTTCTGATCTGTTTTCCAGGGTTGTTTCTGTCTTGGGCTCCCCATCAAGTCTTCATCACATTCTTCCTGTCTCTGTGGTCTTTTTTACGCACGTGCTTGCCTTGCGGTGCGACCTGTAATGGAGGTAAGTGAAATCTTGAAGAATGAGAGAGCAGTAGGTCTCAACACACTTCTCTAGCTTTGACCTTTGCTAAGCAGGAGGCACACGACGGCTAATGCGTATTAATCGGTTACCTCTATGTGGATTATGTCAAGATAGATAATTTTTCAACATGTCAAGTTAACCCCTGTAGTTTCAGGTTTCTGTTCGCATGAGCTGAGCATGATTAAGGGGATATGGAGCTAGAATGTGTTTATTGTGTATTTCCCTCCCTCACTCCGCCCCCGTACCTGAAATCTGGAAGGGGTGGTAACCGAAATTTAACATTTGTCCTATACTAGGACTCCGTAGTGAAAGCGCAAGGGAGACTTATAAAAACAAAGTAAACAGCGGCAACAACCAAGACTCTTCCTTTCACATGGAGATGGAAATAGAAAAGTAACGACAGTCACTCAGATTCTGGAGAGTGAAGCCCCAAAAGCTGAACGGTTCTTTGCACACTGTCCTGATCATTGAAGCTACGTATGAAGATTGCCCTCTTTCTTATCACCCCTTTAGCCGTTGGCTAAAAAAAAGAGTCTTCAGAGGTCCTCGAAGCATTTAAATCTAGGAAACAGTTCTTTGTCTGCCCAGTATACAACCAACACTGGGTCCAAGATGACTCTAAAATCGTATTGTCTGAATGATGGACCTGTACCATTCTTTCTGTTTTCCAGCAGGATGTAATGTATGATTAGTTGTGTGCAACCTCTCGCTTTTCTTGGACTATGAGTGGACTGCTCATGACGATCTGTATGGAAGTGACTATCTTCCAATCATGTTGAAAATCTGCAGAAAGCGCCATTTCATTTTACAAGAATGTTTCATTTTTAAGACTGCCAATTGGGAATCTCTACGGTGAATATTCAAAACGAAGCATTAGAAGGCGAGATTCTGCTAAGTCCTCATCTTGCAGCAACCCTAACAAATGGTTGGTTTGAATTGTGTCTAAAACTTTATTCTGAGAACTTCAAAAAAACCTCAAATGAAACTGCCCGCTTTGATTCTTACCGCCAAGTCAAATAGAAAGTCTCCATGAGAGGGCTTAACGTTGTGATTAGCGCAGACCATTAGCACACAGTGTTCAGCCATCAGCTGTCCATGCTAACTCTTATTACATCTACAACAATAGCAAACTTCAAACTTGGAACCGCTCCAGCCGACGACAAAGACTCCAAACAAACAGGCTGGAAAGCAATGAATAAAGTTAAAGATACTCTATCCTCAAAATCACAGATGCCCGGATCACAACACAGACGAACAAATCAGCAAGGAGGAAAAAAAAAACTACGCTCTTGCCGCTCTGTTGGCCTCCATTACCAGGAACAATTCTTCAACATTTAATAAAGCTGCTGCCTTTTGAAAAACAAACTTTCCAAACAGAATCTCCCTGCAACTTCTCCCCTGAAAATTCTGAAGGCTACAATTCCTCTTTTTATCTCGGCGGCTCTTCTCCTGGCTTTGATGAAATTTATTTTTGATATCTTTCTGAAAGCTGTCAGGGTAATCTTTTAAAATTGTAGCAAACGTGTCTGGAACAAAGGATTCTTCCCGCCCTCCTGGCGGAAAGGCCAAATTCTTTCCTGTAAAAGTTTTAAACAATTTCTACAAATTATAGCCCAATACCTCTGATAAGCTGCCTTCGCAAAATGATGAAAAAAGGGTGAACTCTTAACTCATGTGGAAACTGGAAAGCTGTCATTGTCTGAGTACTGAACAGTCTGGTACTTTTTTTTTTTTTTTTACAGTGGACCATTAAATCAGTCTAGAGACGACAATCCGCAATAGTTTTGTAAACAGATAACATGTTATGGTCATATACTTTCACCTGGAGAAAATTCATGTCACCCTCTGGAAATCTGGTATTCTCACAGATCTTTGTGATCTGGGTTTTCCGGAGGCAAAAATGATCAGAACTCGTCCTTGCTGACTGAGCCTCAAGTTCGGGTAAGTACGACACTCTCTGACATCTACGCGCAGGAATTGAGTGTTTCTCAGGGAAGCATCCTTTCCCCTGCTCTCTTCAGTATTAAAATAAATCACATTGTGAAAGTAGTAAACGGGAGTTCCGAGTCTCCGCTGTTCCTTCATGACTTTGCCATTCCCATTGAAACCCCCAACACGGGCCAACAAAGCTGGCCGTAGCCTCGAGTGCATAAGATCAGACACTAGACCACAACCCCAAGATCGCCAGTATCATGAGTCCCACGCTCTACCAACCGAGGTATTCTGGTCCCAAATGACAAACTCTTTAAGATATTTCCAGCTCTGAAAGAATCGTCACCATCAGCTAATGGCGGTAATAAAGAAGAGACAGTTTCGTACTGATTACTCACAGGCTATTTTTTCCCCACGTTACACACTGGTATTTTGTTAAAGGAGAAGAGGCTCCAAGACGCATGCCAGGTGATTAGACACTCACTTCGAAATATGTGATCACAGCGTGTTCGGATTTTGATGACTTTGAACACAAATATACACAGTAGACTCCATCACGACCTTCTTCAGAGATGTTCCACAAATAGTATTTCTGAGACTTAGAATTTGTTTTTCAAAATGAATCGTTTTTCCTTTGATTTGAGATTATGTTGAAAATCGATCCACTTGTGAAGCATGTTCCAAATCAATATGGACTTTGGTCAGAAGGAAGCAGGCATGGAACTGATGCAGACGATGTGGCAGCTCTGACACAGCCTGCACTGGGGTCAAGGTCGGCTGGGCTACAGAGAACATGGACTGAATGCAACGGAACATACTGACTGGACCACGCCTACAGGTGTCTGACTGGACCACGACTATAGGTGTATGACTGGACCACGCCCATAGATGTCTGACTGAACCACGCCTATAGATGTCTGACTGGACCACGACTATAGGTGTCTGACTGGACCACGCCTATAGATGTCTGACTGGACCACGCCTATAGATGTCTGACTGGACTACGCCCATAGATGTCTGATGGACCACGCCTATAGGTGTCTGACTGGACCACGCCTATAGGTGTCTGACCGCACGGATCCACGCTTTCTCTCTGAGCACTTCCTTTCTCTTTGGTATATCACCCCATAGTGGGTATTAGGCTGCTACCACTACTTCTACTAGTGCTGCTGCTGCTGTTACAAGTACTGCCACGACTTACTACTACTAAAGAGATTGTATAATGTGCTTTCTGAGCGAATGTAAGGATCCCGGGTGTTAACAAGTCTAAAATGGAAAGGGAAGGGAGGGAGATGGGGACATGGACAGCAAAGAAATGGGGGGATGGGGAGGAGTGGAGGAGGATACATACACAAAACGTAACATCACGTCGAAGTCGAAAAACACAGTACTTAAACATCTATGTCTTATCAGTTTCACATAATACACGCAGATGTATGACCATGTACGCACTTGAGTACGCACATGCATTCATATTCGCAAGCACGAACGCATATTCCCCCCCCCCCACCCGCCCCCCAACGAACTGGCACAGACAGAAAGTATAGTTGACCATCAAGGTGTCCGGAAAGACACATCTCTACCAATGTGCCTACCAGGATATCTGGATGATTTGCTGTTGGTTGGCAGGCGAAATCAGACCACCAGGTCAAAGCCATACCATATTACTGCCTGTTTAGAGGCTGCTCCATGTTTACTGTTCTGATCATGGCGAAGATCTAAGAACAGCTTCGATCATCCACGTGTGTACAGTTCTTTTCGTCAATGCATAGTAGTCTTGACGTACTAATAGAGTCGTCGCCTCGCTGGATTAGCTTCGAGTTAGAAGCATTCTACATTTCATGTCGTCTGCCTTTCATGTGCTATGAAAAACGAGAAATAAACTGTAGAATCCAGGACTCCTTAAACTTTAAATCAAGACACCATTGTCTGAAAGTTTTGGTTTTATACACAGCTGACAGGCAATATTGTATAGTGAGATTCGAAGCTTTGGCATTTGTCTCTTAACACAGATTCCAGTGTGTGTAACAATACAGCATATTTTTTGGCCTGCATTTCATTGAACACTACACCAGTTCTGTTTACATTTGCCAAATCATAACTGTACGTAGTCGGATCTCACTGTGTCAGTGCTGCTGGAAACCTTGCACGTCATTGGATATTTTCTAAGTTATTGCCATTTGATTAAGATTCATTTGAAACGCAAATTCAGCTTTTCGTTTGAAAAACTGCGCTATTTTCAAATACAAGATAACTTGGGAATGACTCCTAAACTGGTTTTATATTGAGACAGGTGTCACACAGGGGAAAACTGCGGACAAAGCTCGCCAGATATTAGGCAATCTCAACCCTTCACACACCCAGTAAAAACCCCACAAACCAATCCGGAAGGCATCAGGTGTATAACTAGACAAAATTTATTAACAAAATACATGAACCACACACAAAAACAAAAAAAAACAAAAAACAAAAAAACACGCACTCTTGGTGAGGGGCCCTAACCAGGAGAGAAAAAAAAGGATGGGAAAAGGGAAAAGGCCGCAACAAAGAAAAATGGCTCTACTCGTCTAGGGGAAATAAATTTTAAAAAAAGATCAAACAGGACACATGTCGAGCAATCCAATGCACGACCCAGCTAGTACACCTGCTGGAAGCAGTGCACACTATTTTACACTATCCACTCCAGGTCTCCTAAAGGTCTCATAATGAGCACTTTGTAACAACATTGACACAACACAACACTGGTTGCAAGTGTCATCAACAAAAAAAAACACACACACACAAAAAAAACAAAAAAACCCAGAAGGCATTGTCCAGTCAATTCCCGGAAGCATATCTTGAGTCAAATATTATGCCGCATTGACAAATTTCTGGTTGCACCTTGGTATTGTCCCCTTAACCTTCCCACAACAAGCTAAACTCGCCTTTCTCACACAACACACAGACTCCCACATCACCTGATGAGCAGAAGTCGGATTCCTTTACACAAAGCAGGCAGTCTGAGATGCTTGGCGAGACACTGCTCTAGTCGACAGTCCCTGTCTCGGGGACACACTCAACACGAAGATGGGGAGGGAAGAAACGATTTGCTGGTGGGATGGCCGACATCTGCGCTGGTTCTTATTCCCATCTCAGTGGGTGCAGGGACATCCAGACTGGTGGGCGTTCCCAATGGACTCTCATGACGTGGGAAGAGTATAAAAAAACCCAGAAAAGCCCTGAAGGGCATACCACATAAGTATCGTGCGCACAGTGAGGGTGGTGACGAGACAGGCGTGGGGTTTGTGGTGTTTGAAAGCAAGTAAGCTGTGTGGAAGGAATGGGTGGACAGAATGAAAAGCTAAAAACACACACACACACACACACACACATATATATATATATATATATATATATATATACATACACACATAGCTATTGACAATGGAAGAGTAAGAAAAGGGTGCATGAGCAGAACAGAAAAAACAAAATCAAAGAGAAAGGTGATGAAAGGAGGGAAAGAAAAAAAATAGAAAAAAGGGAATGGTGACAGAGAGAGAGAGAGAGAGAGAGAGAGAGAGAGAGAGAGAGAGAGAGAGAGAGAGGGGAGGGTGTGCGTGGCAGAAAGAAAAGAAACGCAAAAAGGGGAGGAAGCCAGCCAAGTGAAAAGGCACACATTATCAGTGGACATTCACAAAAGATTATCATTCCACCTGAAATTCATGACAGCCACTTTACCTTCCATAAAAACAAATACCTATCATTTATGGCCTCTCCTTTCCCCCTTGCAAAAGCAAAATAATATAATCGTAAACAAATAGCATTGAACACAGAAACACTTTCACACACACGCACGCACAACAATGAACAGAACGAAAGAAGATGAACGAGAGAGTGGGTGGAGAGGTGGAGACGGACAAAAAGAACCCAAGAGCGTCCCCCTCCCCCACCGTCCATCCAACAGGGAAGAATAAACACCTCAAGTGCATGACACCCTCACTCAGTCATGTCTACGCCTAACACATCAACAAATAACGCAACCAACGACAAACGGGATGAAACGCACTGACAGACACTTGCGCAAATGGAGGGAGAAGTCCTTGAATTATTTTTTTGGTATGGTCAGAAGTGAATACAACCAAATTTATCTCTACACCTATGCATATACAAGGCTATACAATTCTACATGAGTACCAGTCCACCTACATACAATATAAAAACGTTCAAGCAATGAAACAGAAAAAAATATATACCAAACGACTTGTGATAAGGACGAACAAATGGCTCCCTCCACTCCCAGTCTCACTTAAGGACTCAGGCCCAGTGGAGGAAAAACACGTCTGTGGGACAGACACTGGAAAATAAGTAAGAGAGAGCTCTCATGACGGCTGACGGGCCCCTTCTTTGACTTTCCCCTCTCGAAAAAAAATGGCGACCAGCTCCACCTGTGAGCTATGAGAGTTACCGGAACTGCGAGATGCAGTGAAAAAGTGCAAAACACGGAAGGCACGTGTCTCACGCGTTTCACACCAGGCTATACCCAGGTGTAGCGGAGTGGACACAGAAAGTAAAGAGGGAAGGGAGGGTGAGGGGGGCGAACACACAAGATCGAAGACGGAGACAGACTGTGTCTTAAATGGGAATAGTGTCCTGAACAGGACACAGAGTGCCTGGTGCGACAACAGGTAATAGTGTAATATTCCTACATGATTCAGTCACGACATGAAAATTAATCTTTTTTTCTTAGATTCAGTGCAAATCAGCTTAATCTGATGTAAGCTTTTCAACAGCTTTTTCGTTTCTTTCTTTTTAATGTACTGGCCTTTCAACAGTGTATAGCTTGTGTCTGGCAGTTGAAAGGTCTGCAGTGAGATGATTCTTCATAAATATAGCGATTAGAGCTGGTCACCGCAGATACGAGAAACAAACTTTCACCTTCCCCACTCCTCTACTCCTCGCTCTCTCCACTACCCCCCCCCCCTCGCCAGTGCACATTCATTACACACACACACACACACACACACACACACACACACATACACACGTGCGCGCGCGCGCACGCACGCACACATGGACACACGTACGCACCCACGCAGGCATGTACGCACGCACACACCCTCCCCCCTACACACACACACTCACGCGCTCACACACACACACACACACACACACACACACACACACACACACACACACACACACACAGAACAGTGTGATAATATGGATTCACTTGTTACACAAGTAAGTCATAATGATCATAGGCCTACAAGACTGATCCTTCATCCTAACAAAATTTGTGAAGCCAGGAAGATCCCATGCACAGTTCGTCAGGTGCTGCTAGAGATATGGCCTTAGTTATATTACAGGTGCAGATACCTTTTCACGTCATGATAGAGAAAGAAAAATATGCTTAACAACCCAATGCGGTGATTTTGTATCTATGAAAACTTAATTTGTCTCACAAGAATTAAAGACCCATTTCAAAATCGAGAGTATGAAGCCTGTACAAAACTATGACTGACCAGTGTCACTCTATTCCAAACAAAGACACTGACGTGGTACTGCAAAACATTCAGTTTGATTCAGAATCACAGTCCTCATTACACAATGAACTGGCCCGAAAGCCTGACCGACAGTTGACTCAGTTTGAAATTGGCCGCAGAATTGTGTTGATCAATATCTGTAACACACCTCTGTTGCCGGTTTTAAAAGTGGGTGTCTTAACTGCAGCCATGAATTCTACACACAACTCAAAGCAGAAAATCAGATGTAATACATTCCTACAGGAAGCCACAAGGCAGTAGTAAATGGTAATGCTGATGGGGTGTCGCAAGAGCCTTGAACTTGACAGCAAAGGAACAGAAAGAGAACGTCTCTTACGTCCAGTCAGACCTACAGCCTAAACTCCATGTTTTGATTAGCACAGGGAGAGTGAGATACTGTCATAGAACCAAACATAGTGAACTGGTCTGTGCATTGATGTGTTTGTGTAAAAATCAACCATTGGCCTACACATTCCCCACAAACATCACTCCCTTCGTTTTCCAACCGGAAGCGTATGGATACTCTCCCCTGCTTGATACCCCCCCCCCCCTACCCTGGTCAACACTCCCTCAACTTGTCCGTATTCCTTCTGCTCAATATTTCCCTAGGACGATATTCCCCGGCTACAACAGAAAGCGTTTGTTCTGGAGGAGAGGGGTATGAAAGGGAATCTTTTCCACACCATTGGTAAAGACCATCTGTGCATACACAAACACAGACACATGCCGTAGACAAGCTGGGGGAGTATAAAACAGAGAGAGAGAGAGAAACAGGGAGAGAGAGGAGAGAGAGAGAGAGAGAGAGAGAGAGAGAGAGTACCGAGCAGGCGATCTATCGATACGGGGGAATATCGAGCTGACTCTTTCATATGTAGTAACTCGCAGGGCATGCGAAGTGATACCAAACATGAGGCGTGCAGCTGTCTGGTCCTGACCTGTCTGTCTGCCTGTCTCTCTCTGTGTCTGTCCTTGTCTCTCTCTGTCTGTCTGTCTCCAGTTTCTCTCTCTCTCTCTCTCTCTCTCTCTCTCTGAATACTTTTGGTGATATGAAGAATGACAGACCCCACCTACCGTTCGGCCTCCTGCAGTATTGAGGACAGGCAGGTGGTGGGAGTGGGGGGGGGGGGGGGGGGGGGGGTGCAGGGGTCTTTTACGTTACAACAACACCACATTTTGTAAAACGATGTATCATGAGTTATTAAAAAGTTATGAACACAGAAGTATATGAATGATAAGTGTGATGTAGATATGTTTGTCATGTGAATACTTACCTTTTAAAATGAATGCGATAGAGAAGTATACGAATGGTAAGTTTGATGTAGATATGGTTGTTATGTGAATATTTAACCTTTTAGATATGAATGGAATAGAGCAACACTTCCTTCCTGGAGTTATTTGGAGAAGAGTATGTTATTTATCATGTTTCAAGTGCCACAAGAATTTGAATGTCTGTTAAGTCAGATGCAGAGTCTCGCGTTGAACTGACGTGTTGGATCGACTAGACACTGTCATGGAAATGGATCAAAGTGCCACAGTGTTCTTTCACCATGTAAGAATAAAGGTCACTTTACAAATGGCGATTCTTTCGTGTTTACCATCCTGATGCTGTCTCAGCTTCGATGGGCAGGTTATGTGACTCGCATGCCAGACCATCATCTACCAGAGAGACTCTTCTACAGTGAGCTGCAAGAAGGAAAGTGTTCCCATGGAGGTCAGAAGAAACGCTTCAAAGACACTCTCAAAACATCCTTGAAAGCATTTAACATCAATTCTGACACATGGAACACATTACTATGGATCGAGCTAAGTGGCGCTACTCTATCCACAAATGTGTCAATTTTGTGAAGAAAGGAGGACAGCTAGATGGCGCTACTCTATCCACAAAGGTGTCTACTTCTGTGAAGAAAGGAGGACAGCTGCAGCGCAACAAAAGAGACAGGCATGGAAAGCCCGCACCAGCAATCAAGGGCAGGTCTCTCACATTGCCTGTCCAAGCTGTCACCGCGCATTCCGTGCACGCATTGGCTTGATCAGCCACCTGCGTATCCATAAATCATCTTAACCCCCACCGCCCCTCCTCTCCCTCCCAACCCCTAGATGACTGAAGTGGTCCTCGTCGATTCGACGGACGAACAACAACCATATGATGCAGAACGAAAGTATCTCCATTCACATACGGCAAGGGTTCCACAGTAAGGTGATCACTTTAGGATGTGCACACATCATCACAAGAAAAAAGTGCGATGACTGAGGATTCGTCATATAAAAAGATGTTGAAGTTTACACGAAAACTGACACACAATGTACACAACGCAGTGTTTCCAAACACACAATGTACACAACACAGTGTTTCCATATACACAATTCATGTTCTTGTCAAATCAGCATACTGTAGGCTGCACATGGACCGAGCCGATTCTGTCTAACTGTTTGTCAGTCTGTCTGTCTCTGTTTAAGCCATTGCATATGGACGAACATAGGTAAGGTTACCTTACTTAGCATTCAAAATGTGAAATGATTTAGATTCATGAAGAAAGAAGCAGCAGAAATCAATGTGCGGGTGTAGCAATGGTTTTGATGAGGTGTGGTTAAGTGAAGCTGTGGGAAACGTCAATGCCTTTATAGCAAGGTTTTGTTTTTGATAGATTGTAGATGTCAACACTGCAATCAACACATGACATTAGGGAAAGATTTAATTTGTTCGAAACTTTTTTTGTAATAGCCATGGTGCTCAGCTATATCTGCTGCCAAACATGGACTGAAAACTGACATGTGTAGTAACGAACTTTAAAGTGGGTATATCCGAATTGAAATCTACATCGTTCTCAACATAATTCCTGTAATGAATGCGATCCAGTATCTCCATTATGCGAGTTGTCAAAAGGAGATCACGTGGATTTCGTTTTGTATTGCCACAGACTGAAAAAAATTAGAAAGGAAAAATTCTAGAGCCCAGATATAACGAAGAACCTTAGTTATTCAAACTGACCTTACTATGTAAAGGTTTTCGTAGTATAAGTCTTTCAAATATAGAGAAACAGCTACTCAATGATGTTGCACATTATGATTACGTTCTGATATGTCCTGGTATTCCTTTTGTAAGGTATTATGAAACTGTATGTATTGATAAACTTTCATTCTCATTCATTCATTCATTCATTCATTCATTCATTCATTATGTTTTATTCATTCATTCATTCTTGTGTGTGTGTGTGTGTGTGTGTGTGTGTGTGTGTGTGTGTGTGTGTGTGCGTGCGTGCGTGCGTGCATGTGTGTGTGTGTGTGTGTGTGTGTGTGTGTGTGTGTGTGTGCGTGCGTGCGTGCATCTTGTGTGTGTTGTGTGTGTGTGTGTGTGTGTGTGCGCACGTGCGAGCGTGCGTGCGTGCGTGTGTGTGTGCGTGCGTGTGTAAAGATGCGAAGGTACTTGCGCGCTTATGCTTCAAGGCACAGCCTTCCTTTACCTACAATTGGTCTTGAAACGAACTATATCGAAACTTAAAATACACATATGCTGAGTAGATGGAGTAGCGTAGTGGAAAGGGAGGTGGGGAGGGGTCACAGTCTGTGTCGATGTTTTGCTTTGAGGTAGAACGAACTTTCTTTGTTTTTGAGAAACAGGAAACGCTGCCTACCCTGTGTTATCATTGCCTCGGTGGTGTAAGGATTTGAACGGAAAGAAAAACAAAACAAGCACAAATGCAAATGTAAAATTCTGTACAGGAGAAAGGGAGCAGGCGGGTTTTTATATGTAATTAACCAAGGGGTTTGATTATGTTCTTTGAACCTTTTTTCTCTCTCTGGAATATATCCATGGACACTAGTAAATGGATTTATACGTGCACTACGAATGACGCTGTTGATGACGTCAGTTCTCCTTTGCCTTTTCCTGTCTTTTTGGGGTACCGGCTACACACGTTGTAGTCTTCTGTAAAGTGTGATGCCTCTGTTTTTAATGAAAGAACAGCTACATGGTTGGGCTTTGTGCTCTTGATCACCAAAAAGGTAAACATGACAAGAAACATGTTAGTAGTAATGATGAGAATAATAACGATGATGATAATGATGAGTAGTAATGATAACAATAGTAATAACAGAAACACCACTACTACTACTACTACTGCTGCTACTAGTAACAACAACAACAATAACAACAGCAACCAACAACAACAATAATATTAATAATAACAGTAATGATAACAATGAGAATGATAATAACACTAGTAATAATGATAATGATAATTGAAGGGTAAGTGAGTAAAAATTAAAAGCACTGTAGAACCATAAAAAAAGTTAGGCGACTGGGGGTGGCGGTGGGGGTCGGGAGAAAAACAAAAGACATGTAGAAGAAAAAAGATGTATTTGAAAGAAAATCAGTGTATGGAAATGGTTTAAAAAGATGAGTAAGTACAGAACGGATTGATGAAGATATACATAACAAAACAAGGAGAGAAGAGAATATAGCTGTAACATTAATTTTAGGACGTAAATGAAGGGTGGGGTGGTTGTGTGTGTGTAGAGAGAGTTCTGTGGGCTAATGATGTGGGCCTGGACAGGTGCACGCTACTTTTGGATGCTGACACAAGTGGACGGAGGGTCCCAAGTCCAGCAGTGAGATGGGATTCCTGCATGGCACACTCAGAGCTGTCATTCTGCGATTGCCAAAACTCCGGGTCTTTGACATGATTGATGTTATGCTGGGTAGGGTTGTGGTGCACAGCTGCTGGTTTGGGTCGGTAATTAAACTTTTGGTTTCACGTTTCAGTTTCTGCCTAAAAGTCACAGTACTTTTAAAGTCACTTGATGAATGGTGTACCGTTCATTGAAAAGCTCAAACCATGATGAGAGTGACAAACAGAACCCTCATTCATGTTGATCTTCCAAGAAAAGTGATGCCTCTTTGAATCAAGACAAAAATCAACAGAAATTCATTTATGGTAAGAAGAGAAGAAAACGAGTTCTTTGTTATGAAATAATCAACGTTACATCGTTAATTGTGTACAAAATGTTGTTTACAACAAAAACAGCTGTAGAGCTAACTTTGATCGTGACTCATAACTCAGAAGAAAAACATCCTACACTTTGCAATAGCCGCTTCCACCAAACACACAAAGGGGAAAGCACTAATACAAAGTGTTGTGGATCACATGTACCACCTTCCTTGTCCATGTAAAAATATAAACCAAAACTATCATTCAGTGTTAATGCCAGTGGCCGTTTTATCTACCATCCTTTAAAAAGGAACAGTTGGCTAATGTGGTTTAATTCATTTCTCTTGGAATTGTCCAGGCTGCAGGGTGCCAGAGCTTCTTTCTTTCTTTCTCTTTTCTTTAATGTTTGTTGTTCATTCTTTCTTTCCATCCTTCTTTCTTTTAGTTTCTTTCTCTTCTTTTTTATTAATGTTTTCCATATGGTTGTGTATACTTTTATTTAGAAGCCTGAGTACCCAAGTATGGAAATGCGCATTTCTAAGTTTCTGAAAATATTTTATGTTTAGACCCTCTTTTTGGAATTCTTGTGTCATATTTCGCATTTAAAGTTTTTAAACTGTTGTTCACACACACACACACACACACACACACACACACACACACACACACACACACACACACCTATCTATCTATCTGATTGTCTGTCTGTCTGTCTGTCCATCTGTCTTTCTGTCTGTCTCTTTTTCTATCTATCCATCTATGTATATATATTGCTCTTCTATATTAAGAAATGTCTATTGATCCCTTCATTAAATTGTCATGTATATGGTCTGTAACACAAGAATGATTTTGGAAGGGAGTATCCCGCGGAACGGCTATTTCACTGCAATGTTGAGTGGCCAGGTGTTGATTACAGAAAACTGAAACAATGTGCGTCATCCAGCATTGTTAAAATCAAGGAATGGTGGTTGACTGATTGAAAGAGAGAGAGAGAGTCAATGGCATTGTTAAAATCAATGAATGGTGGCTGACTGGCTGAAAGAGAGAGAGCCAGTGCCAGCAGGTTATGGTGTATTTGAGAGTGAATTTCAAAACCTCTTTCATACCACATGTACACCAGCACTACGGATGCTCTGGCAACATTGCTGAGGCACAGGCCTTCTCAGAGACTTCATTTCTTCAGAAGAACAAAGTTATTGACAGCATTACTTTCTCTGTCTCTGGTATATGTTTAAAAAAAAGTGGGCACGTATTAGTGTGGAAGAAGCATGATGCATGGTTGCACCGCACTTGTGTGTCCACAGCACCATAGCTGCTCGTGTTGCAACAGTGATAAAAGACAATGTGACAAAGAGGCCAACCATACGCGCACAACATAAAACCGTAGCTTCAATAATCAGGACAGCGGGCAAAGAGCCATTCAGCTTTTGGAATTCACTCTCAGAATCTGAGTCATAGTCGTAATTTTTCTGTTTCCATCTCCATTTGAAAGGAAGAGTCTTGGTTATTACCGTTGTCTACTTCTTTTTTTTTTTTTTTTAGTCGTCTTTACGCTTCGACCATGGAGTTTAAGTGTGGGACAATTAGTAAATTTAATGACACTCACCTGTAAGTTGAGGTTAAATTGGAATTATTTAGAGTCTAGTGATAGGGATGAGCTATTACCTGAGATGTGATGCGTGCGCATCTAGCCAGTATTTAGACACGAATGACCTCTAAAATAAATTCAACAGACAATACCTGGGATGGTAAGCGAGAATCATCCAGAGCCGAAATGGGAGGGTACGTAATTGCTCATTCCATCACTAGACTCTAAATAATTCCAATTTAACCTCAACTTACAGGTAAGTCTCGTTAAATTTACTAATTATTAATCTCTAGCGATTGGTCATTCACAATGACGTGAGACTTCAGAGTTAGAGGTCATGAGTACTGAATCAATCATAAAAACAATATAAACAAGTTGATGGATTTTGTTTGTTTACATTTAATTACACAAGAACTGTAACGTTTCTGGTAATCCAAAAACATTTTGTAATTTGGCATGCAATCACTTTCAATCAGTCACTGGGTCAGACTGTACCATGGAGCATCAGTCAGTCACTGGGTCAAACTGTACCATGAAGCATCAGTCACTGGGTCAAAATATACCATGAAGCATCAGTCAGTGGGTCAAACGGTACCATGAAGAATCAGTCACTGGGTCAAAATGTACCATGAAGCATCAGTCACTGGGTCAAACTTACCATGAAGCATCAGTCACTGGGTCAAACTGTACCATGAAACATCAGTCAGTCACTGGGTCAAACTGTACCATGAAGCATCAGTCACTGGGTCAAAATGTACCATGAAGCATCAGTCACTGGGTCAAACTGTACCATGAAGCATCAGTCACTGGGTCAAACTGTACCATGAAGCATCAGTCACTGGGTCAAACTGTACCATGAAGCATCAGTCACTGGGTCATACTGTACCATGAAACATCAGTCAGTCACTGGGTCAAAACTGGACCCTGCAGCATTCATACTTCTTATTTACAAAACTGTCTAGAACTGATTGTCCCAAAGATTTCTGAAGAACAGGTTTGCAGTAGAACTTGGTAAAAGTGGTTTGCCTAGACCACCCAGCCACTCTCATATGCAGTCGATAGGCACATCTCTGCTAAATGCTGCTGAAGACCTGTGTATCTACACCCGGCTAGCCTCAAAACAGTTTTAATCCACCTGGATATACGTCTCTTGAGACTTCACTGTGGGGTTTGACAAATGAAATGAAGAGTTGTTTCCTTTTCCTAAGAGTTGTAGTCACTCTTATATACTGTCTAAGGTGGGTAACAATGCACAAGTTTTTATTTATAAAAGACTCTAGTTCTAATGGTTGCACATGTGACCCTGGTTTAGTTTGCTTCAACACAGCACTGAACTGTAAGACACACTTGTCATCTTTAAATCTGACATCATCACATTTTAATGTGTGGATTGATCTTCTGACCACACAGCAGTGCTAACAACATAAGCAGTCTAAGGGTCAACTGCTTAAGAGTTATCTTTCCTAATATATCGTAGAAACCAAACAGATGTCGGAAGAAGGCTTGGAGACCATTGACCAGTGTGGGCTCCCTGGCAAATACAAGGTCTGGTGTCTGCAGTTCATGCTGATACCAAAGCTCCTACGGCCTCTGATGATATACGACATCTGCACCAGCATAGTGGAGGCAATGGAAGCCAAAATCAACAAGTTCACAAGAAAATGGCTTGGTGTCCCACCCTGTCTGACCGACATAGCGCTGTACTGTCGCCAAGCAAAGCTGAAGCTACCACTGAAATCCACCCTGGAGGAATACAAAGCAGGGAAGATCAGACTTCAAAGCATGCTGGAGGACTCAGGAGACAAAGTGGTAGAAGCAATCAAGCCCCAGCTGAAGACAGGCAGAAAATGGAGAGTCCAAGAGGCGATGGATTATGCAAAAGAATGTCTCAAGATCAGAGAAATAACAGGACACACACACAGACCAACAGACAAGGACTGGGGGTGACCAAAACTGAATGGTGGTCAAAGGCCAAAGGAAAAGCCAAAAGAGACATGATGATTCAGGAGATGAGAAAAGAAGAAGACAAAAAAAGACTCCAAAAAGCAGTCCAGCAGAGCCAGCAAGGGCAATGGACACCGTGGGAGAATGCACTCCAAAGAAGTCCAACTTGGAATGACATTTGGCACATGGCCCCTCTCAGGATCAGCTTCATTCTCAGAACTGTATATGACCTTCTGCCCTCAAATGCAAACCTGGTGAAGTGGGGGAAAACAGACGATCCTGCATGCCCCCTCTGCCATGGAAAACAAACAGTGGAGCATGTCCTAAGCTCATGTAAAGTAGCCCTGGCTCAAGGAAGGTACACATGGAGGCACAACCAAGTGCTCAAAGAGATTGTACAAGTAGTCTGGGCTAGTACCAACACCACAAAAGGGAAAATCAGGACTCCAAAAGCACCCGTTACATTCTTCACGGCAGGAGGCAGCAAATCATGGCCAAGAACAACAGTGCCACTCGGAACATGCAGGCAGAGTCTGCTGGATGGGGCAGATGACTGGGAGTGCACTGCAGACCTCCCAGAATGGAAGAGTCACCCAGAGATCATCAGCAAGAGTGGCATGAGACCAGACATAGTAGTCCACTCTCAGTCAACCAAGCAGCTGATCATGATCGAGCTCACGGTGCCATATGAGAACAGAATGGAGGCAGCTCAAATCTACAAGACTGAAAAGTATGCTGATCTGGCAAACAGCCTGAGGAGAGAAGGCTATCAGGTCAGAGTCCTCACTGCAGAAATTGGAGCTAGGGGGTTTGTAGGAACGTCTGGGGGGGGGGGGGGGGGGGGGGGAAGGAGCAGCAGAGGGACATCCGGGGTCATGAACCGGGTGTGGCCCAACCCCCTAGAGTGTCAGGAGATAAGGGCCGAAACACTTGCTTGAAGGGGGCTTCTCTTCTGAGGACTCTCTGCTGCCGCGCTCTCCACGAGTTTCTTTCTACTACTTCTGGCCAACCAGCTAAGTATTGTAGTACACTATCCACATCCCATGTATCTTGATATTTGGCAATGGAGGGTCTTTCTTCAAACACCCCTTTCACCAGACGACACACTAATGAGTGACTGCCTACTACCTCGGTGCCTGGCCTGTGCAAATAAGCTGAAACTACACTTCGTGCTAAATTTACTGTACTGTGGCTAGCCCCAGAAGCATACATTTCTGCCAGAAAATTTATTACATGGACATAAGTTGGTGTTTTATTCCCTTGCCATCTACAAAAATTTTCCACCTTCTAATGTAAGAGTCATACGCTTTCTGGGTAGAGTTTCTCCAAGAGCTCACAACCAAATCAGCCGCCCCACTGTTCAGACCAGAGCTGGTTAAAGAACACCTGAGATCCTGCAAACTAGCAGGTGAAGTCTCTTCTGCTGGATCAAGCGATGGACTGCATCTGGGTGGTTGGGGAGATGCAACAGGTTCTTTCTGCGGGTCAGACGCACTGGCTCTGCTGTCAACAGTCGTAACAGTACTAGATACCACGGGTGAGTTGGCCAATCTGGGACCACCAGCACACCCGAACTCTGATCCCTCTGTACCTTCTGGAGGAATCGGGTGACAACGCTGAAAGGAGGAAAAGCATAGAAATTTATGTCTCTCTAAGTTACACGGAAAGCATCAATAGCTTCTGCATCTGGATCTGGCCTGAAAGAGATGAATCTTTTCATTTGCGCATTCAGCCTTGAAGCAAACAAGTCTATGTCAGGTGCTGCATTCAGCTGTCTAAGAGCAACTTGCAGAAAATCACTGTTCAACCTCCATTCAGTGTCCAGATTTACCTTCCTGGATTCTGCATCAACCACCACATTTTCCACTCCTGGTATGTGGGCTGCACTGACAAAAAATATCATGTTCAATGCACCAAGACCAGATCTGAAATGTTAAATCGTGACAGGAGTCAGAGTGAGATGTACCGGTGTGGTTTAAGCATGCAATGGCTGTGGTATTGTCCAGCAGGAGCCTTACATGTTTCCCTTGAAGCTGCATCTGAAAAGATTTCAAGGCAAAAAATGCAGCTTTTAATTCCAAGTAATTTATATGAAATTTCCTTTCTGCTGGTGACCACACCCCTCCTGAAGAGACTCCTGCACACACATAGCCCCAGCCATGAAGGCTTGCATCAGAATGGATCACAATGTCTGGATCTCTGCAACAGACATCATTGAAAGCATCGGAAATATTGTCAAGCCACCATGTCAGCTCCTTTTTTTCAGCTTTAGATATCTCCATCACATGGTCAAAATGTACCTTGCTTTTCTTCAGAGCTCTACACTTATCTTTTTCCAACTGCCTGTAATGCAGAGGCCCAAATTTAACAGCAGGAAAGCTGGCCACTGTTAACCCAATGACTTTTGCCAAATCTCTTATAGATATCTGAGCTGCCTTCAACAGGTTCTTGCAGCTTAGAAGCATTTTCTCTTTCCTTTCTGAGGTCAAAGTGACCATCATTGAGACTGAGTCAATGATCACTCCTAAATACTGAATCACAGTGGTTGGTTGAAAAACTGACTTTTAGGGATGCAAAATGTATCATAGCTTATGCAATGTGTCCAGTGTGCCCATAACATTTTCCTGGCGCTGTCTCGTTGAAATGCCCATAAGCAAGGAATCATCCAAGAAAGCTGTTGAGATATGTCCTTTCAATCTCAAGATAGCAAAAACTGGCTTCATGATTTTGTGAACAAATGTGGGGCCAATGCCAACCCATTTGCGAGTGCATTGTATTCGAAAATTGTTCCTTTCCATTCAAATCTCAGCAGCTTTCTGTGTTCCTTGCAAATGGGTACAGAGTAGAAAGCATCTTTCAAGTCCAATGATGCCAAAAATTATAGTGGTTTTTGCTAACCAAAGCCAA
>CM065742.1:42907355-42912355 GCA_033310375.1 Conus canariensis
TCTGTTTAACTTCCAATATTCCACAGCGAGGAGATATGTGCCTCACACCAACAAGTACAAACACTGTTCAAATTCATCATTATCTTAGATTTTCGGTATATCTGACATGCCTTTTTCAGTCCATCTTATCTAGTCGAACGCACCCATTCATTCGCCCCCCACCAAATTTCAATGCATTGGTTATAGTGACTGAGATACGCAAGGCACTCAACAGTCTGAAAAACGGGAAAGCTGCTGGCATTGACAACATCCCAGCAGAAGCTTTGAAGGAAGGGGGAGGCGACATTGTTGATCAACTCCACCACCTGCTCAGCCTGATCTGGATAACAGAGGAGATCCCAGACGAATGGAAGAAAGGCCTGCTGGTGAAGCTCCCCAAGCACAGCGACCTGTCCCAGTGCGGCAAGTGGCGGGGCATCACTCTGCTGTCCATCCCCAGCAAGGTTCTCACTAGAATCATCCTTGAGAGAATGAAGGACACACTCGACAAGACACTCCGAGATGAGCAAGCCGGCTTCAGAAAGAGCGTTCCTGTACAGACCAGATCGCAACCCTCACAGTCATCGTGGAACAGTCCATGGAATGGCAGACGCCTCTCTATGTGTGTTTCATAAACTTTGAAAAGGCCTTTGATGGCGTCGACAGACAAGCAATCGGGAACATCCTTCTCCACTACGGCGTGCCAGAAAAGATGGTCAGCATCATCAGACGACTCTATGAGGGATTCTCCTGCTAGGTCATCCACAACGGAAGACTCGCTGAAGACTTCGAGATCTCCTCCGGCGTCAGACAGGGCTGCTTGCTGTCCCCACTCCTCTTCCTCGTGGTGCTGGACTGGGTGACAAAGACGGCCTAGGCAAGTTCCAACAAAGGCATCCAGTGGACCCTTCTGAAGAAGCTAGGAGATCGCGATTTCGCCGATGACCTGGCCCTACTATCACACCGTTTACAGGACATGCAAGATAAAGTCACTGCGCTTGAAAACACAGCTCAACATGTTGGACTCAAGATCAGCCAAGGGAAGACGAAGCTCCTGCGTACTAACAACAAACAAGAAGCCCCAATCACCATCACGGGAAAGGCGATAGAAGATGTCAGTGAGTTCGTGTACCTGGGCAGCAAGATCAGCCGGTCAGGAGGCACAGATGAAGACGTCAAAGCAAGAGTGAAGAAAGCGCGACAAGCCTTTGCCATCCTGAGACCCGTATGGAGCTCTACCACCATCTCCATCAACACCAAATTGAGAATATTCAATTCCAACATAAAACTAGTGCTACTCTACGGGTCAGAGACTTGCCGAGTCACCACCAACACCTCCACGAAGATCCAAACCTTCATCAATAAATGTCTCCGGCAAATCCTCCACTTGCGATGGTTCGACAGAATGCCAAACACCGACCTGTGGACGAGGTCAAACCAACAGCCAATGGACGCCCAGGTCAGAAAGAGAAAGTGGCGATGGGTCGGCCACACACTGCGGAAGGAGCCCTCTTAACATCACCAGGCAGGTGCTCGAGTGGAACCTGCAGGGCAAGAGGAAGTGAGGGCGCCCAAAGCAGACCTGGAGGAGGAGCTTGCTAAACGAACTGAGAGCCTCCAGCCTGACCTGGGGGGAGATCAGGACCTGTGCCAGGGGCAGACGGAGGTGGAAGGCTGCTGTTGAGGCCCTACGCTTCTCAAGGAGCGAAGAGGACTAAGTCAGGTAAGTCAGGTTTTAGTGACTAGATATCATTATTTCAATTTGAATAACATCCACAACACTGATATGGGCGTCAAACACACTGTTTCTACACACTGATTGTATTGACACATGACATATTGTATATTTGAGAGAGAGAGTGAGAGAGAGAGAGAGAGAGAGAGCACTAGAGAGAGAGAGAGAGAGAGAGAGAGAGAGAGTGTGTGTGTGTGTGCGCGGTGAGTGCGTGCGTGCGTGCGTGCGTGCGTGCGTGTGTGTGTGTGTGTGTGTGTGTGTGTGTGTGTGTGTGTGCGTGTGTGCGCGCGCGCGCGCTCGTGTATGTGTGCGTTTTCTGCTGCCTCAGTTTGTGGCTTCCCTGCATAAATGTCATTATGATCCACGGCGTACAAAGATATCCATCATGCATTATTTTGACTGTTTCCTATGATAATGGTGAAAGGTAATACCCAACCAGCTATGGCAAGTCGGGTATTACTTTGTACTTCGTTTAGGCTTTTGAAAATATCGCAGATTGCTGTCTCTGTTTATTAATTCAGAAGCTGTTCTAATCAGGTGTGGAAAAACAACAGAAGCTGTTCTAATCAGGTGTGGAAAAACAACAGAAGCTGTTCTAATCAGGTGTGGAAAAACAACAGAAGCTGTTCTAATCTGGTGTGGAAAAAACAACAGAAGCTGTTCTAATCTGGTGTGGAAAAACAACAGAAGCTGTTCTAATCAGGTGTGGAAAAACAACAGAAGCTGTTCTGAAATTGTGTGGAAAAACAACAGAAGCTGTTCTACTCTGGTGTGGAAAAACAACAGAAGCTGTTCTAATCTGGTGTGGAAAAACAACAGAAGCTGTTCTAATCTGGTGTGGAAAAACAACAGAAGCTGTTCTAATCTGGTGTGGAAAAACAACAGAAGCTGTTCTAATCTGGTGTGGAAAAACAACAGAAGCTGTTCTAATATGGTGTGGAAAAACAACAGAAGCTGTTCTAATATGGTGTGGAACGGCTGTAAATGACATCCACTGTATAGTTTTTTTTTTTGTTTAATTTAAGATCTGACGTCAAAGATAGGGCCAAAGACGAACTGTTTGTCGTCCATAACACTTTTCATCATGCGACATACACTTGGCATGTGATCATCCGCTTTATACCATGTGCATTTGTTACATTTATTGTGGGAAGCGGAGGAGGGAAGGAAAGAGGGCTGTTCTTATGCCATATTCTCTGCTTTTAAAAAGATTAACCGAAGGTTTGCTAAGACCAACATGTAAAAGGCAAAATATTTACCGATCTCGAGAAACAAAAGGCCATTCGTAGTTTCAGCTTTCCATTCATTTATTACCTTGATTGTTTTGCAAATAAGATTTTAAGGGGTAGGAAACAGTAACCGTAAAGAAACACTTCCTTCTCATGCATTGCTTAAAAAGAAGGAAGAAGCCAGCGAGAAATACCAGAAACAATCGGCTCTGGCTCGATGATCATGACACGTGCTCTGATTCGTAGATATTTTTTTTTCAGTCCTCATGGGAAACACACACCAAGCTGTCATTTGCCGAACAGTTCGAGTCGTTTGTGTGTCACAACTGCACATTGTTTATGAACACTTCCAATGCTACTTTCATCCTTGACTCTACCGTGAAGAGCATTTGTAGCCCAGCAGAAGATGTAAGGTTTCTCTGTACCTGGAGCTGGTGAAGTAGTACACGAAACCATTGACACTGGAGCTCAGGTAGGAAGACAGGTGAGCGACACTGACCACAGTGGTGTACGTGTTCAAATACTGACCGACAGCACTTAATCTAGGGTCAACGATTGGGGAAATTCGCTGAATGATGAAGGGGATAGACAGAACGAAGAATTTCAGGGACAGCCAAATGGCCATTTTGGTCGAGCTGATTTCTTTGTCCGACAAGAAGAGAGATGTACGGTCACTCTGTCGAAGGGCTCGCTGTAATTTTACTGCCGTGATGATGATAGTGACGAGAACAATCACCGGGCAGCCAACAGCAACACATAACCCATAGAATATTCCATCCAGAACATTCAACATCTCCTGATTCTGGAAGTAATACTCGCTGGCCGTGAGTTGCCATGACTTTCGTCTTGTGCGCAATTCATAGAAGCAAACTGCTCGGTACATGGCGGTGACGACAAAACGCACGGACCCTACAACAGTCGTACTGACGACGATGATGACTGCTAAGACCTTGGTCGGTGTACCTCTTTGGGATTTTGAAGGAAGCCAGAGACTCACACACCGCTCTACAGAGACGATCACTGACATCACCATAGACGCGTACCTGGCACCAGTGAGACCTGTGATGTTGTTGTTCGTGATGTAGACGTGTATCACTCCAAGCCTCTCCATTGCGAAGGGAGTGTGAAAACCATCAGCAAAGAGGATTAAGAGAAAGGTGAGGTAGATGAGATCAACGAGTGCTAGACAAAAGAGACAGAGGTTGGTTCTCTCTCTCAGGCCCTGCCTGTAGAAAACCACCATGTTGACGATGTTGGCAGGAGCTCCAATCAAATACAGGACAGGGAAGAGAATGGCGGTCACGACCTTTTCAATGAAGGTGGCTGTTTCCACACTGAGGAGGTTTCTGGGGTTGTCCCATGGGACACTGGCGTTCCAACCAATGAGGACACAGTTGTCGGCCTCGTGATCGCTAGGGATGGCTGGTGCGTTGGTGTTTGGGGAGTTTGAAGGTGTGGTCATTTTCAGACGCGGTTCGTTATTTCACACTCTTGGTTCTGTTCTGCGTTACAGCATGGACGAGAGAGAGAGAGAGAGAGAGAGAGAGAGAGAGAGAGAGGAGAGAGAGAGAGAGAGAGAGAGAGAGAGAGGAGCGTATAAAGTGTTTTAATGAAGAAGACATCGACCCATACGAATCCCTTACCTGTGGAGGTTTACTAAATGGAGGTCGGTCCATACAGAGGTGAAGAAGAGTTACTAACCGTGCTTTGTGGACACTTTACAGGTGGAACTCTTTCACCTGAGCCTACGTATTCTGTCCCATGTTAAACAAGACAAGACAGACAGGGAAACCTGGTAATCCGATCTGTTTGCCCCATCCCATCACAAGGATGATACAGTTTGCCACTGGCCAGTGCCCTTCTCAGAAGCAGGCAAGGGGTTGATTTGAATCTGTGTTCATTAATCACGAAGGAAGAATTACAGAATATAACGCTTTGGTTATTATGAGTGTGAAACATTTTGAGGAAAATAAGAACAATACTAAAGAAATTGAAAAAAAAAACCGCTGGTTTTTGTTTGTTTGTTTGTTTTGATCGGACAAAACGCTTTTAAAGGC
>CM065742.1:42917355-42982355 GCA_033310375.1 Conus canariensis
CACACCACACACACACACACACACACACACACACACACTCGCACACCACACACACACACACACACACACACACACACACCACGCACGCACGCACGCACACACACACACACACGCACCACCAACACGCACGCACGCACGCACGCACACACACACACACGCAGCACGCACCACGCACGCACGCAGCACACACACCACACGCACCACGACACGCACACACACACACGCACACACACACACCCCACAACACACACGTTTCAGGTGATCAGGATCAAAGTCAATGACGTCTTCATATGATTCGTCATGATTTGAAACAGCACTGTCACTAATACGATCTGATACAGGGGAAAGAAAAACTCCGGAGATCAGAAAAAAACCCTGCATTATCACTCTTGATCTCACTGAAATATCACTTTGTAACAGGCTGGGTTGATGTAACAAATCCACACAACCATCCATAATTCGTGAAGAGACAGAATCGTGGAATATCGTTTTTCTCTCATAGAAAATTCACATTCCTCAATCAGTATAAGACACAGATGAGACCACGTTTGGAGTGTCTTCACTTGATTAGAGATGCAACTGTTTCCATATGACAGTATATTATCTTTAAACAAAATGTCTCTTGGCTTGAAAAGAAAAAGGTTTCGCATAACTCAGTTACCGGAAGTCGACATGTATTTTAGACGAATGTCACATGATCTCATTCACTTAGATAAAAAAAAAAATCTTTTGAATTAGAGCCTCATTAACGGTGACTTCTGAAAATGAATAGTGACGGAATTTGTGATGACATTCAAGGCAAATAGTAGGCTTTGACAGTACCGCATGCAATCTCTCTCCTCTCTCTCTCCTCTTCTCTGTTTTGTCTGTCTGTCTGTCTGTCTGTCTGTCTGTCTGTCTGTTTGACTGTCTGTCTGTCTGCATGACGAATGAACAAAGGGAGTTTCATATTCTAATCACTATAGCCTATCCGACCACACACAGCCTGTTCAGGGCGGTCAAACGCACTTAGGAGGGAATGTCACATGACAAAACAACTTAGATCATCCAAACATAAACGCAACCTGAAAAAAAAAAAAAGTGATTATGACATGATGCCCAGACTATCGTTATTTTGTTGCATACGAAATCAGGCTGTCTGAGAGCACAATGCATTTCCCCTGATTGAGCACTCCCAGATTGTCAAACATCGTGCAAAATTTCAAGGAAAACACTGAAATACCACCAAAAAACCCTTTCAGGCAAAGAGTAGCGCTGTAGACAGGATAGCAAGTGCTCACACTGGATAGTGTGTACTACCTTCACTACGGAACTGCAAGATTACAACACAAACGCTGGCATGTCATAAACTACTACCACAGGTCCACACTGGACAGTGTGTACTACCTTCACTACGGAACTGCAAGATTACAACACAAATGCTGGCATGTCATATGCTAAACCACAGGTTGAAAACAACTGCAGATTACCAAACAAAGACAGATGATGGTCCAAACACACATGGCAGGATAAACAGTTAGATACAGTGACAAAAGGTTGAAAACAATGTCTGGGTTTCCAGAACAAAGACAGATGATGGTCCACAATGGCAGATAAACAGTTAGATGACAGTGACAAAAAAGAAAACAGGTCTTAAAAGAGTGACAGACAAGAGGAATATGCAAGCACAGAACTCCCAGCAGATGGAAGAGCTCTTTGCACTGACAGACCCCCCCCCCCCCCCCCCCCACAACTGCGAGCTTACTATGAGTGCACAGACAGGGACGTGCTTTTTTTTATGCTTGTGTTGATGTAAATGAAGCTGCGGATGTCATCTCTGATTTTGTGAAAACATGTTGATACCAAAGAAACCTGTTAAAAATTTTCCGAACAAGAAGCCTTCGGTTTTCAAATCTTTATAGAAAACACTGAATGAAAAGAAAATTGCATTTCAATCGAAGGATAATTTTGTAAAGAAAACGGTTAAAAGAAAATTAAAACATGAAAGAAAGGACGCAAAGATGGCATACGGAGAAAAAGTAGGAGAGCAGTTTGAGTCGGGAATAATAACAATAATAATAATAATGAATACTTATATAGCGCCTATTCTCGGCTAGAGACCAAGCTCTAAGCGCTTTACAATCAACACTCGCTTACACAACGGGCTGCCTACCTGGGTAGTGCCGACTGAAGAGCTGCCAGCTGGCGCTTCATTCAGTCGTTTCCCGTGTCATCCAGTCAATATCGTTCAATATTGTTCACTCAGTTTCTTTACTTCCTTCATTCTTTCCATTTCTTACGCAGGGTGCATGCTGTGTGTAACGTGTCATCCATACCAACGGCCAAACTGGTCTACTCTTCCGAAAGTTGGTGATGGGATTTTACGTGTGTGCAAGATGTTATGCGTGCGTTCACACACGGAACCTCGGTTTATAGTCTCATTCGAAGGACTGTATGGGAAATGGAGTCAGAACTAATGTTAACTCCGAGGGAAAAATCCCCCTGTACCGAAACGCTCCGGCGGAGATTCGAACCCGCAACCCCAGGATCACCAAGATTACGAGTCAGGCGCTCTACCAACTGAGCTATTCCGGCTCCCAACAAACATGGGAAATGCATGGAATGGCCTAAACACTCTCACCGGACAGAATAAACCACGAAGTGTTCGTAAATTATCAGCAAAGGAATGTGATTTTGCCAACAAACTAAATGATTTTTATTGCCGTTTTGAAATGAAAAATGTTGTTTAAAATTTGGAACCTGTTATGTCGAATATTTCAAACAGCAGTGATAACAACGATGGAGGGTTTTTTCATATTGATGATTCTGCTGTTCGAGGTTTGTTCGAAAAGATAAAGATAACTAAAGCTGCAGGCCCAGGCAATATTTGTGGTAATCTTTTAAAATCATGTTCAGAACAATTTTCATATGTTTTCTGTAGGCTTGGCATATGTTTTCTCTAGGCTGTTCTCATGATCTTTGAATTGTGGAGTTGTGCCCTCTGTCTGGAAAAAAAAAATCAACAGTTTGTCCTGTACCAAAAAAAAAAAAAAAAAAAAAAAAAAAGAAATCCGAGTGTTTTGAATGTTTATGGAACTGTTGCTTTGACATCTCTTGTAATGAAATATTTTGAACGCCTTGTCTTTCAGATTCTTCTTTCCCAAGTCAAACAGCTTTGTGATCCATACCAATTTGCATACAAACAGAACAGAAGTACACATACTGCAATAATCGATCTTTTAAACCATGCATACATACATCTTGAAAACAAAGATTTTTTTTTCGCATCCTGTTTATTGATTTCTCTCCAGCTTTTAATACTATTCAACCACACATTATGGCAAAGAAACTCCAAACTTTACATGTCAACCCAACATTGATTTTATGGATTGTGAACTTTTTAGTCAACCGGTTACAGTGCGTACGCTTTGAGGGAAAATTTGCATCAGCTAGAACCACATTTACTGGTGCACCTCAAGGCATCGTTCTCTCCCCTGTACTCTTTACTCTTTATACAAATGATTGCACTGGCTCTTCTGTTACTCCTGTGATAAAGTACTCAGATGATTCTGCTTTAGAAGACCTGTCAAATTCAGATACCATTTATTTTCAAGAGGTGGAACGTTTTTGTACATGGTGCAAAGAGAACTGTCTAGATTTGAATGTCAGTAAGACGAAGGTGATTGCAATTGATTTTCGAAGAAACCCAGCTCCTGTCCTTCACTTGCATATCGAAAATACCAAAATGGAACGTGTAAGTGAATATAAGTATCTGGGTACTATTTTAGATGATAAGCAGAATTTCAATGCAAATAATCAACTTATCTTCAAAAATGTCAATCTAGAATATGCTGTCTTCAGAAACTTCGGTCTCTTGCTGTTTAAAGGGACATCTTAAATATGTTTTATCATTGTTTGGTAGAATCAGTGTTGTCCTTTGGCTTTTTATGCTGACTTGAAAATCTTAGCGTGAAAAACAAAAATATTTTAAACAGAGTGGTGAATGCGTGTGGAAAGGTTATTGACAAAAATCAAGAACAGTTAGATAAATTGTATGAATGTCAAGTCACACAAAAAGCTGTGAACATTGCTACCAACAGTTCTCATGTTCTATCAAAAAACTACAACGTTCTACTCTCTGGACGAAGATTCCAAATTCCAAAATTCAAGACAAATAGAACCAAAAACAGTTTGTTCCCAGTTCCACCAAATTCCTGAATCGTAACTAAACTTTTAGTAAGATCCGGTTCAGAAAGCTTATTTGTATATATATGTGTATATATTTATTTATATAAAGCTGAACAATGAAGTAGTGGGGGAAAACAAGTGCAGGCTAACAATTCTTCCGTCATTATAGTAATGGCTTGACATAGATTTGAACTTTCAAAACAAACAAAAAAGGGGGTGGGGGTGAGGGTTGAAGATGAAGAAAATAGGAACATAAAATTAAGAAAATATGTTATAAATATGAAAACCCTTCACTGGCTGCATGAGGGAACCCTCGTAATCCCTCTCGAAGGCAGATCTATTTATATTGCCTGCTCCTAGGGCTTTCGTCCACTGGATCGGACTCATCAGGGAGACACGGCTGATTGTGTCTGTGCTCTTGGCGTCAAATAGAGACACACCACAGTCCATAATTCTGTGGTGTTCTCACCGCCAAGGGTTCAAAAAAGAATCCAACAGCAGCCCCCAAAGCAGCCAGCGAAGGGTAGTAAATGAAACAAAACGAAAGTGTGGAGAGGAAAAAAGTTGCTGAAAAACTAAAAACGTTATGCAAACAGTATAAAAAGTAGGGTACAATTTTTGAGCCTATGCTTGAGGATCCATTCAAGAATGCAAGGGATATATGTGTATCTCTCTCTCTCTCTCTCTTTCTCTCTCTCTCTCTCTATATATATATATGTGTGTGTGTGTGTGTGTGTGTGTGTGTGTGTGTGTGTGTGTGTGTGTGTGTTATTCTATGTGTGCAAGAGGGTGGGTGTGACGCGTGATTCGTTGATTTTATGGTCACTCTTAATTTCTCTTTGGAGATAATAAGTGTTCTTGACTTGACTTGACTTGACTTGACTTGACTTGACTTGGTGCTTGTCTGCACAGCCGTCCTGAAAGATCTGCCTTTTGCCGCACAACGTGATCAAGGTGAAGGAAAATGGTATCTAACTACAATACAATTTTATACTTCGAAGAGAAGATGCATTTGTCGTGAAGACAATTTAGAACGATATCTGATAATACTGGTACTATGGAGAACGAAGCGATTAATGGTCCATTTCCTGACATCTGCGTGTACGGTTTAGTGACAGTACACAGGGCTACGTCATTGATCATCAGTCCATCACTCCCTCATCACTGTACTGAGTGTGAGTAAAGTAGGTCACGCGCCAATCACGTGGGGTTGAATAAACTTTAATGAACCACTTTTATTGCTGGGCAAACCTAACGTGGGAAGAGAGAGAGAGAGAGAGAGAGAGAGAGAGAGAGAGAGAGAGAGAGAGAGAGCAAACTATATTGACTGCATGTGTGTATTGTTGCAGGTTCTTCACCAGCTCACTGTGACTGCAGTGGGAATCAGTGGAGGTCAGATAAGCAGACTTTTTGGGTCTGAAAATACACTCCTTGTGAATCCTGTTGTACACAGTAGAATGCAGACAATGGTGAACAGCGAAACTCCACTTTCCCTGGGAGACGTCACCACCCAGTTCCATTCTTCCAACCAGACACCCCACCACACCACCGCCATTTCCTTCAACATCGAGGACTACTTAGAAAGCAAGAACATCCAGTTCGTGGCAGCTCTGGTCCCGACGCTATGCTACATCGCCCTCGGCGTGCCGTTTGGCCTGACGGGTAACACCCTGGTGTTCATGGTGTATTACAAGAGGTTTAAACCAAGCGTGACCAGGACGTACATTCTGGCCATGAGTGTCTGTGACCTGATGCACAACGTGTTGACCCTGCCTGCGGACATCGTGGAGATCCGCTTCAGCAACACGTTCGAGGACCGCTGGCTGTGCAAGTTCTTCCGCACGGTGAAGAGCCTTATCAGCTCCCTGTCGGCGCTTCTTCTGGTGGCCGTGGCTTTTGACCGTCAGAGGGCCATCTGCAATCCGGAGTCCAACCCCACCACCGTCAAACACGCCGTTGTCGTTCTGGTGGAGTGCTCGGTGGTGGCTGTGTTCTACACTGCGCCCTACATGGTCCTCACTGGGCCCGGCCTAGTGCACTACGTGGACAGCAACGTCACCGGTCTGGAATGTTCCATCGACGACCAGTACGCCTCATCTCTTTTCCTCTTCATTTACAATGTTATCAGCAACGTCTTAACGGCCCTATGCTTTGTGCTGATGCTGGTGTCCTATGTGAGGATAGCGCGGGAACTGTGGTTGCACAAGAAGAATACGGCCATCATCATGAACACTGCTGCTGGCAAACACAAAACGAAGGCGGGTGTTTGGCATTCACACACCTTGGCCTTTCAAGACGGTTCTTCAGGGGTACACACAGCTCTTCTGTCAACAGTCAACAGTCTACCAAAGCCAGAAACGACGTATCTAAAACGGACTCTGCGGTAATGAGTAAAAATGCTCCTGTCCATGAAGATACGTTAAAGGATTCACGAGCAAAAACAACACAAAATCACGTTGAGAACATGACTCGGATTTCTGCTTCACCCAGCAAAGACTTGGTGTACGATATATCCTCTCGGACAACAAACTCTGACATTGAGATCTCTTACTGCGATCAAATCGTGAGTAACACTGAGAACAGACACCGAAGAAATGATCTTCATCCAACCAGCGTGAATAACAGGGCTGTCTCTGGTGGTGTCAAAGTTCACAACAGTGGCGGAATAAGCTCAGAGCAAGAGCAGCGTGCAGGAGCGTCATCGGGGTCACGTGCAGGTCTGTCACAGACCAGACAGGCGGCCCATAACGCCAAAGGCTTTGTCAGCCGTGACAAGTCCACCGCGAAACCACACGGCTCTGTGAGGAAGATCCCTAACCGAACCACCTTCATGATGTTCGTGCTCACGGTCGTGTTCATCGTCAACTATCTTCCTTATATCGCTTTGGTGACGGTGCGCTCTCGTCAGGGGGAACCTGCTCTTATTGAGGCTTTGGGTATCAATGGTTACCGCATTGGACTGCGATCTTACTTCATCAACAGTGTCATAAACCCTTTGGTCTACAGCTTTTGTTCCATCAGATTTCGACAGGAATGCATACAACTTTTCAACTCGAAATAACGGTCTGAGATGAAAGAGTGAAAAAAGGAAAAAAAAAAAAAAACGTAAGCAATTCAATGGCGTGTATGGTTATGTTCCATGCAAGAGGAAAGGGGAAGCTGTGAGGGAAAGGGATGAGCAGCTGAGAATTGAGGGAAGAGTTTCTCGTGTTTTCTTTTGATTCCCTTAAACTTACGTCATCCACATTCAGCGAGTTGTACTTTAACTGAAGGACGTTTTCATCGATTGGCCGTTTGTAGCCCAGACATGTACCAAATATCCTATGTCATTTGAGCACTGTTATCACTGATGACATTTATTTTCTTTGGCACTTTCGTTTCTGATGCCCTCAAATCTATTTTTCCTAGTATAAGTTTATTCCAGTCACAAAGACAAGTTGGTGTTGTAGTGGTTTACCTTCGGAACAATCATTGCAGAAACGTGTAAGACGGTCTGATTTGGTGCTTCCATTGGACTTTAGTTGTTTGATTCACCACAGAATGAGGAAGACTTTCGTTGCCATGTTTGGCAAGAGACACCTTTATGTGACGTATCTCTGTTCTACGTCTAGTAACAGTTTTATTTGTGATTACTCATTTGCTCGACAGAAATTACGTAAATGTTCTGATTTGATAGAATGTAAACTAATGTTTGTTGCAAGATTTGCACATCATTTAACATATCTCTGATGAACGTGTAAAGCAATGATGGCAAGCGATTGCAGTCTTACTCATTGAAAACAGTGCCGAAAACGTTAATAGCAGCTTTGCTGCCCTTCCGAGTAGGTGACATCTTCATTCAGGGGATAGCTGGAAAGGTCTTAACAATATTTTACATTATGCAAAGTTTGGTTTACTGGCGTTTGACACTGCTGAGAAAAAGTCCATGGTAAAGTTTACCACAAATTAGACTAAAAACAGTATAAGGATTACAACATGTGATTTATTTTGAATAGTTTAAATGTCAGGAAATCATACTATTTAGGAAAGGGGTTTTCAATCCATACCTCAGAGTTATATATTAAGATAAATCTTGCAAAAGGGTACAGGCAGATTGTGGTTAAACCGGAGGATCGTCCGAAGACGGCTTTTACAACACGTATGGGTCTAATCCGGTTTGTCAGGATGCCTTTTGGACTTGTGTTTGGGCTCCTGCAGCGCTTGTACGTATGATGCGTATGCTGGCATTAGATCACACACACACACACACACACACACACACACACACACACACACACACACACACACACACACACCTCTTCGAAGCTTCACTGGCAAATTTGGAAACGACTGCCAGACTCACATGTGAATAAATGAATCCCATTACCTGACAAACTAGGATGAAACAGCCATGCTCACGTGTGACTAAATCAATATCATTGAACGCTCCTCTTCCAAACTTCGCTAGCGTATTTGCAGACGACCGCCAGACTCACGTTAACCACTCCTGTTCCAAACTTTGCTGGCACGTTAGTAGGAAGTGACGTTAGGCTCACTTGTGAAAATACCTGGTTTAACTACTCCTCTTTCCAACCTCGCGGGCACGTCATTGAATGGTGACAACAGGGCTGTGAATAACATCCAGTTCAACCTGCCCTCTTCCAAACGTCACTGGTCCATCACCAGGAGGTATCAACAGGGCTCACCAGAAAAAAAAGAACTACATTTATTATCATTCATTATCATATCACCAGAGTTTGACGCTGTCACAGTCTGTCCACATTCCCTTGTGAGTTCAAACACACGTTGGATTCGGCATAGGGACTATGTTCCCTTGTGGAAGAGAATAATTAGTGTTGAAACAGTATAAAGCAGATGAGACAATCAAATGTAGTCATGTCTTCCCTTTGTCACAACTTTCAAGATCAACTGAAAAGATTAAAGCGATAATTACTCCACCTTTAACCAACAAACTGTAACACTTTTCCCGAGTAACTTGCGATCCTCTACCCCTCTCCCCCTCTCTCTCCTACGCCCTCCACCACTTGGTTTTCATGCCGAATCATTCACGGGTAAATTCACGCCTTTGCATACGCATAACCTCATCAAATACAAAAGTACGATTTTAACATAAGTCAGCAAAACGCTCCTTGCTGTGACAGGCATTCGACGACAACAATGGCAAGGTAACAAGATCTTGTGTCCTCGCTAAAACACTCATCCAGGACACTTCTGGAAGAGGGAGATAAAGGGAAGACAGAAAAGATGGAGAAGTGACAACTTTGCAAAATGGACCGGGACAACATTGGCGGAGATACAAGCCTTGCCCCCAACTGAAAGAACCGGAGGAACTAAGTGAATCATTCTTCAGCGTGGTCCTCCTGTGACTTTCCAGCGGGGGTAAACTTTGCTACATTCAGGGGGTGACTTTTCACCCTAGACATGCATTCAGACCTTTACTGCTTGCACATTTATTGTACTTCAGTGAAATTGCAGATTCCTGCGCCAACATGGCGGATTAGTCTGAGGACTTGCAGCAAAGGGGAAAAAAAAAGTATCAACTATGGCAAAATCAAAAACCCCATCGACACGGAGGAAGCCCAAAAAGCTGTCTAAATCGACGGATGTAGAAATATTAGCCACAGGAAGTGCCGGCAGTGAGCAAAATCCAGTTTTTGAGAACATCCATCAGACAGATGAAGAAACGGCCAAAAGTCTAAAAAATTCACCCAGTGTCCACCATCTACCTGAGGCTTTAGAACACGCTCAACGAACCTGCTTTTGTGAAAAAGCCTTCTCTGAGATCAAGGGGCTAAAGGACGTCATTCAGAAAATGAGTGAAAGAATCTGCAGTCTAGAAGAGAGTGTACGGAAGGCACGCACAACATCAGCGTCGCGAGAGGAGACCACCATCGAGGCACGGCAAGAAGAGAGGAGCAAACCACTTACCATCTGTTCTGCCACCCAGACCAGCTCCCTCCAAGACAACAGTGAGCGTGACACTCGATCACCTTCACTAACTTACCCATCATACGCCGCCTGCTTGAAATCCCCTTCAAAAAAGGCAAAAACATCGCCAGCAAGGTCAGGCCAGAATTGTGACGTCGAACATATTAAGAATGACGCTGATTCTTTTACACACGAACACAAATCCAAGCCTGTCATGTCGTCAAAAGATAATGAAAAGCGGGATGACGTCAACCAGTCTGGTCTGCCTAAGGTTATTCTGTTCCATGATACCACGATGGGGAAGATAAACCCACGTCGTTTGGGGTACGCGTACGGTGTACTTCTGGTTTCAAAACCATCCTACCGATTGGAGGCCTGTGCAAAAAACCTAGGCGACACCAAGACGGTGAAGACTGCTGATTGTTTAATGTTTCACTGTGGGATCAACAATCTAAAAGGAAAAGATCCTAAGACAGTCGTGTCAGAGATGTCCGCACTTGTAAAACAAGCAAAAGCAAATCATCCAAACAACAAGAGAGTGGCCCCAGTGAAGGATCGACATCTGCAAAGCAAGCAGGAGATGTTCAACGCCCTACTCTTTGCAGAGCTCCCATGAGAACCTGGACTCCACGAACAACAGGCTGATGAAGGACTCCATCCACCCGTCAGACAAGGGCACCAGCATCCTCGCTGGCAACTTGGGGCGTCACGTCCACCGCATCTTTTGGGAACGGCCCCACAGGAGGCGCCCCCAATACCCTGTCAGAGGACATGGTTTCAGTGGTCATCGGGGACCATCCAGCAACGGCTACAGGCTGTGCGCATCTCCAGAGTGCCTTTCCCCTGGTGCTCTTGACAACCTTGGGTCCCCATCTTTCAACCTTATTGACTTTGCCCAACGTCTGTTTATAACGTTTTATTCTACCAATTGTTATGAAACATGTTGACAATTGTATTACTGTTCTACAATGGAACTGTAGATCCATCGTTAAAAATCTACTTCATTTTGAGAACTACATTTATTCCAACAACTTTTGTATTTTGGCTTTGCAGTCTCTATATGTAGAACCAAGCAAGTTACCTCAATTCAAGGGATTCTACTACCCTCCTCTATATAACTGTAGTACATCAACTAAAAGAGTTCAGACTGCAATATATGTTAGATCAGATCTTAATTATAGATCTTTGAAGTTAGACCTCAATTCAACAGCTAAAGATAAAGAAGAATTTTTTATTACCGGGTTATCATTAAAAATGAGCAAAGATTCTAGTATAAATATACTTTCTGTATATTATCCAAAAGGCCCAAACACAGATAATTCAGACTGGATAAGACACCTTCCTTCTTCAGAAAAAAATTGGATCATATTGGGAGATTTCAATGCACATTCTCCGTTTTGGGAACCAGATTGCTCTGTCACAAATATTGTGGATTCCAAATTAGTTTTACTGAATGATGGAAGTATAACAAGAGTTCCTGATGTTTCAAATCATAGGCCAACCTCTATTGACTTAACGTTAGTATCTCCTGATATATCATTGAATGCTAGTTGGATAACAGAGGAAGACACATTAGGAAGTGATCATTTCCCTATTGTTCTTACACTAAATGAAAAGATTCAAGATGAAGAAGTTGAAGATATGATTCCTAAGTTTTTATACAATAGTGCTGACTGGAACCTCTATGAGTCAACTCTATTGTCAATAGATCATAATTCCATGGAACATGAAGACACTGATACATTTTATAAGAACTTCAGAAAAGCTGTTTTATACGCTGCTGAAAAATCAATGCCCAAGCGTAAATGCTATAATGATAAGAAGTACAGAGGAAATGGATGGTGGAATGAAGAATGCGCAGAAGCAGTGAGCAGTAAAAAGAAAACTTATAAAACATGGCTAAAGGACAGAACTGAAGAAAATTTTATTGCAATGAAACGTGCAAAAAGTCACAGTAACAGAGTTGTGGCCAAAGCAAAACGTATCTACGTCACTACGTTTTGCCATTCAAAAATATCTACATCAAAGGACATGCACAAAGTATGGAAGAAGGTTAAAGAATTAAAGAACAGATGCCATTTACCATCATATCCCATTAAATTAGATAACAACGCTATCCCCACATCAGCAGAAAAAGCGGAGTTATTTGTTGAAGTGTTTTCAAAGAATAATTCATCATCAAGTCTTATATCAAATATAAGAAGCTACTGAGAAGAGGAAGAGAAAAAACATATTTATTGTGATCCTCCTCCAGATGAAAATCATTACTTAAACTCTTTTATAACCTTTGAGGAATTTAATGATTCATTGGAGTGTTTTACTTGCAATACCACTGCTGTTGGCATCGACAGTATTTCATATCAATTGCTCTGCCATTTGCCTTTATCTTGGAAGCAATTACTTCTCTCATTTCACCAAAAATGTTGGTTAAATGGAACTCTCCCTACTATCTGGAAGAGGACGGTTGTAATACCAGTTCCAAAACAAGGTAAACGTAGATCCGAAATTGGCAGTTATCGTCCAATAGCTTTAACATCGCAAGTTGGTAAGATATTGGAAAAAATTGTTGAACGTCGTATTTTACATTTCTGCGAAGAGAACAATATTATTCCAAACAACCAAGCAGGTTTCAGGAAAGGAAGATGTACAACTGATCATCTGGTCAAAATTACGAATCAAGTTAAAAAACAGTTTTCCAGAAGAAAAAGTACACTTGCTACTTGTTTTGATATTAGAAAAGCTTATGATAGTGCATGGCATGCTCGTCTGCTTTATAAGCTAAAACATATTGGAATTAGTGGAGCAATGTATCAATTTGTAAAATGTTTCTTGTCTGGGAGATCTATTTGTACAAGAATTGGCACATGTTATTCGTCATTCAAGAATATTGATATTGGAATTCCTCAAGGATCTATCATTGCTCCAATTCTTTTTACTATTCTTATTCATGATCTCCCAAACGTTCCATCTAACAATATCCATCTCGTTCAATATGCTGATGACATTGCTATATGGATGAATACAAACGTCAGAAAACAAACAAATAAGAGAGTTATAACGCATGTTCAAAAACTGTACCAAGTTGAGCTAGATAAGTTAGATTTATACATGAAAGAAAATGGTTTAGAACTTTCGGGAAAAAGACACAATAATGCTTTTTTTTTTTTTTTTATTAATGGTGATACTCCAAAGCATCCTCCTCAGCTTGTTATAAAAGGCAACACTCTTAAATATTCAAAAGCTGTAAAATGTTTAGGAGTCTATTTAACCCCTAAGTTAAAGTGGTGATATCATATTGAACACATAATAAGTAAAGCTAGACAAAGATCAAATTTTCTCAAAATAATTAATGCTCAGTCATGGGGACAAGATACTCAAACACTTTTATACCTTGTTACAAGTTTAGTTCGATCGAAATTAACTTATGGTCAAGAGGTTTATTTCTCAGCTCCACAGACGCTGCTAAAAAAATTACAAAGCATAGATAGTAAGGCTGTTAAGTTGGCACTTGGTGTGCCAGTACACACAAATACGCTCAAAACATACAGAGCAGCTAATCTGTTAACTCTTGAGGACCAACGGAAGTTGGCCACCGCAAAGTATGTGACTAGATGTCTTTCAGTTTCTAATTCAGTGACAAATGACATTTTTCTTGACTCAAGACAGGATTTCCCGAAAAGAGCGCAAACATTTCATATCTTCAACCTATTAGAAACTATACAGATGATCTTTTTAAGAGTTGTGATATTGATATTACATCAGTTCCAAGTAGTCCCATAATACCCATTATTCCTAAATGGGAGCATATTTCTGCTAGATTCGATACAGATTATACAACTCTAAAAAAAGAGGATAACATCAATCTTATATCCGTTGAAGCAAAAGAACATTTAGAAAATAAGTATCCGAATCATTTAAAGATTTTTACAGATGGTTCAGTTTTGGAATCATACACAGGGGCTGGATTTGCTATTCCTGCTTTCAAGATAAGAAAGTCATTTTGTCTAGGAAAAGGTTTTTCTGTATTTACTGCAGAACTATATGCAATTGTTATGGACTTATCCTTCATAGCTGATATTGATACTGCGATTTATAGCATTTTACTTTGTGTTGACTCAAAATCTGTTCTTTACAGTCTGCAAAACTGGAATGCAAAAGTTCGAAAAGATTTGATATTTGACGTAAAATACTTAATACATTCAATTATATGTAAAGGTATTAATGTAGAATTTTGTTGGATTCCATCTCACTGTGGTATTTGGGGGAATGAAATGGCTGATAGATCAGCAAAAGAAGGAGCTATTAGAAAATATCCTGATAGTACACTAAAATTAGAAAAACATGAAATAAATTCGATGTTAGAAAGTCGTATAATGACAGAAAAGCTTCCTTCAAAGTAAAAAATATTACCGTGTTCGAGATCCGTGTCTAGTCTCATTTACAAAATTCGATTAAATTCATGGAAGACTAAATTTTCAAAAAATGTAGAATGTGCTTGTGGTCATCCAATATCAATTGAACATATTCTTTTTGATTGCCCATTGCTATCCCTGTTATACAACATATCTGGGATAGATGTAGCAAAAATGGGATCTTTAAATGATATAATCTACAGCGAAGAAATGATACAAATTGCATTAGTTTTATCCAGCACTATACTTGCAAATTTATTGTAAACATTAAATCATTTATAGTTATTGTATTAATGTTTATATGTAGCCTTTCACACATGAGTGCATATTCACACTAACACACACACGCACACACTCACACACTTACACACACACACACACACACACACACACACACACACACACACACACACACGCACACACACACACACACACACACACACACACACACACACACCACCGTCTAATATCACTATGTGGATAGACGTTAAATTGAAGACAACAACAACAACAACACACACACCACTCTCCACACACATGCACACACATGCATACGCACAGTACACACACACACACACACACACACACACACACACACACACACACACACACACACACACAAGCGCGCGCGCAAACACAGGCACAAACTCTTACGCAGCCCGTTTTAATTTGTTGGTTTTGTGTGTGTGTGTGTGTGTGTGTGTGTGTGTGTGTGTGTGTGTGTGTGTGTGTGTGTGTGTGTGTGTTTGGACTGGTTTATTTTTAGTCTAATATCACCATTGTTGTGAACAGACGTTAAATTAAATCAATCAATCAAATCAATCAGTGAAATTGCATACCTTTTATCTTTTATCAATATGTCCATAAGCTCTCTAAAAGATAAATAGTTTAAAAGATAAAGAAATAAACAAAGAAATAAAATGAGTGTTATCCCCTTCTGTGTGATGTGGGTGTGAGGACACCAATATTTGATTAGAAGCAATCTATCAAAGAATGTGTGAGTGAGCATGCCCACGATATAAAGACACAAAAACATTTTTTTCCTTGAAAGGAAAATGGTGTATATACTCCCTCCAGAAATGATCAGTCTCTATTTATCCTATATTTCAAAGCATGGGTGTACACACACGCAGGTGGTGACAGATGCAAATGTTTTCGCCTAACACATGAAAGAAGTTAAAGAGGAGGAAGAAAATAATAACTTTAGAGCTATATTTCATGGATGCTTAACCAATGGGAGAGCGCTTGCTCTTAATCCCCATTGCTGTTGTAATCTCTTACTTTATCAAGGGTTCTGTTGGTGGTGGTGGTATTTTCTTTCTTTTTTTTGGAGCGGGGGGGGGGGGGGGGGGGGGGGGGGGGGGGGGGGGGGAGGGGGGAGGGGGGGGGGGGGTGATGGTGGTTGCTGTCTGTTTGTTTGCTTTTGCTTTGTGTTGTGCGTGTACGGTTGGCCTCTTTGTCACATTGTCTTTTATCACTGTTGCAACACGAGCAGCTATGGTGCTGGACACACAAGTGCGGTGTAACCATGCATCATGCTTCTTCCACACTAATACGTGTCCACTTTTTTTTTTTTAAACATATATCAGAGACAGAGAAAGTAACGCCGTTTATAGCATTTTGTTCTTCTGAAGAAATGAAGTCTCTGAGAAGGCCTGTGCCTCAGCAATGTTGCCAGAGCATCCGTAGTGCTGGTGTACATGTGACATAAACAGATGTTCTGAAATTCACTCTCAAATACACCATAACCTGTTGGCACTGACTCTCTCTCTCTCTTTCAATCAGTCAACCACCAGTCATTGATTTTAGCAGAGCTGGATGACGCACATTGTTTCCGTTTTCTGTAATCAACACGTGGCCACTCAACAATGCAGTGAAATAGACGTTCTGCGGGATACTCCCTTCCAAAATCTTTCTTGGGTTACAGATAGATAGACAAATAGAAAAAGAGACAGACAGACAGACAGACGGGCAGACAGACAGACAGACAGACAGATATGTGTGTGTGTGTGTGTGTGTGTGTGTGTGTGTGTGTGTGTGTGTGTGTGTGTGTGTGAACATCATTTTAAAACTTTAAATGCCAAATATGACACAAGAATTCCAAAAAGAGTATCTAAACATTAAAGTTTCGTTTCGATTAAATCGAGGTTATTTGTATTTGTTTCTGTCCGTCTTTGTGTTTGTCTTTTGATCTCCCTTGCATCCTTGGGGGATCCTCAAGTGTAGGCTCAAAGATTGTCCCCTACATTTTATACTATTTGCATAATGTCTTTAGTTTTTCAGCAACTTCTTTCCTCCCCACACTTTCGTTTGGTTTCATTTACTATACCCTTCACTGGCTGCTTTGGAGTGCTATTGGATTCTTTTTTGCACCCTTGGTGGTGAGAGCACCACGGTATTATGGACTGTGGTGTGTCTCTATTTGACGCCGGGAGCGCAGACACAACCAGCCGTGTCTCCCTGATGAGTTCCAATCCAGTGAATGAATGGCCTCGGAGCAGGCAATACAAATATATCTGCCTTCAAAAGGGATTACGATGGTTCCCTTATGCAGCTAGTGAAGAGTTTTCATATCTGTAATATATTTTCTTCATTTCATGTTCCCAGTTTCTCCATCTTCAACCTCCCCCCCCCCCTTAAGTCCAAATTTTGCTAAGTCTACTATGAAGACAGTTGAGTTGTTGGCCTGTGCTTGTTTTTCCCCCCACTATTAGATTGTTCATCTTTGTATTTGTCTGACTTTATTCAAGTTTAAAAGGCTGTGCCAGTCTTGAATAAAAATTACTCTGTGTTAGGTTTTCTTATGGGAACAAAAGTTACCCCACTTATTTACTGTTTATTGTAAACATTAAAGATTTTCAGAAACTTAGAAACGCACATTTCCATACCTGGGTTCTCAGGTTTCGAAGCAAAAGCATACATAACCACATGGAAAACTTTAATCAAAGAAAAAGAAAAAGAGACAGAAAAAAGAAAGAAAGAAGAATGAAAGAAGGAAGGAAAGAAAGAAAGAACAAAAGAAAACATGAAAGAAAAAAAAAGAAAGAAAGAAGCTCTGACACCCTTGCAACCTGGACAATTCCAAGAGAAATAAATTAAACCATGTTAGCCCACTGTTCCTTTTCAGGGACAGTAGATAAACGGTCACTGGCATTAACACTGAATGATAGTTTTGGTTTATATTTTTACATGGACAAGGATGGTTTATATTTTTACATGGACAAGGAAGGTGGTACATGTGATCCACAACACTTTGTATTAGTGCTTTTCCCCTTTGTGTGTTTGGTGGAAGCGGCTATTGCAAAGTGTAGGATGTTTTTCTTCTGAGTTATGAGTCACGATCAAAGTTAGCTCCACAGCTGTTTTTGTTGTAAACAACATTTTGTACACAACTGATGATATAACGTTGATTATTTCATAAGAAAGAACTCATTTTCTTCTTCTTACCATAAATGAATTTCTGTTGATTTTGTCTTGGTTAAAAGAAGCATCACTTTCTCGGAAGATCAACATGAATGAGGGTTCTGTTTATTACTCTCATCATGGTTTGAGCTTTTCAACGAACGGTACACTATTCATCGAGCAGCTCTAAAAGTAGTGTGACTGTAGGCAGAAATTGAAACGTAAAACCAAAAATATAACTACCGACCCAAACCTGTCACTGTGCACCTCAACCCTCCCCAACACAACATCAATCATGTCAAAGTCCTGGAGTTTTGGCAATCGCACAATGACAGCTCTGAGTGTGCTATGCAGGAATCCCATCTTACTGCTGGACTTGGGACCCTCCGTCCACTTGTGTCAGCATCCAGAAGTGGCGTGCACCTGTCCAGGCCCACATCATTAGCCCACAGAACTCTCCACAGACACACAACCACATCACCCTTCATTTACGTCCTAAAATTAATGTTACAGCTATTTTCTCTTCTCTCCTTGTTCTATTATCTATATCTTCATCAATCTGATCTGTACTTATTCATGTTTTCAAACCATTTTCATACACTCATTCTCTTTCAAATATATCCTTTTTCTTTTACATGTTTTTTGTCTTTCTCCCTCACCCCTATCCCCCACCCCTGCCCCCAATCGCCAACGTTTTTTTTGTTCTACAGTATATTTAATTTTTACTTACTTACCCTTCAATTATTATTATCATTATTATTATCATATTATCATTATTACAATTATTATTATCATTTTCATTTTTATCATAATTATTATTATTATTATTACTATTATTGTTACGTTGTTGTTGTTTACTACTACTACTACTACTACTACTACTACTACTATACTACTACTACTACTACTTTTTCTCATCCTTACTAATAATACATTTCTTGTTATGTTTACCTGTTTGGTGATAAAGAGCATAACACCCAACCATGTAGCTGTTCTTTCATTAAAAACAGAGGCATCACACCTTACAGAAGACTACAACGTGTGTAGCCGGTACCCCCAAAAGACAGGAAAAGGCAAAGGTGAACTGACGTCATCAACAGCATTATTCGTAGTGCACATATCAATCATTTTACTAGTATCCATGGATATATTCCAGAGAGAAAAAAAGGTTCAAAGAACACTATCAACCCCCTTGGTTAATTACATATAAAAACCCACTTGCTCTATTTCTCCCGTACAGAATTTTACATTTACTTTTCACATCAGTGTTTTGTATTGTTCTTTTTTTCCGTTCAAATCTTTACACCACCGAGACAATGATAACACAGTGTCGGCAGCGTTTCCTGTTTCTCAGAAAAGCAAGAAAGTTCGTTCTACCTCAAAGCAAAGCACCGACACAGACTGTGACCCCTCCCCGTCTCCCTTTCCCATACGATACTATCTACTCAGCATATGTGTATTTTTAGTTTCAAAATATTTTGTCTGAGGATCAGTTGTAGGTAAAGGAAGGCTGTGCCTTGAAGCGAAAGTCACGTGTGCCTTCGCATATTTACACGCACACCGCACGCACGCACGCGCGCCACACACACACACACACACACACACACACACACACACACACACACACACACACACACTCACACACACATACACGCACAGCACACACACTCACACACACACACACGCTCGCATGTACGCACAGAGAGAGAGAGAGAGAGAGAGAGAGAGAGAGAGAGAGAGAGAGAGAGAGAGAGAATGAATGAATGAATGAATGAATGAATGAATGATAGTTTATTTATATAGGCCTCAGCTCCAAAAGAAGGGATTAATGAACAATGCATAGTTTTAGTACACTGTACAAAAGGCATATCATAACGTAATCATAACGTGCAACATGAATTATACTACGAAAATATTTATATAAGATGGGGTTTTGTGCATGCTGTCAGTAAGGTCAATTTGAATAACTAAGGTTCTTTCTTATTATATCTGGATACTGGAATTTTTTCTTTCTGATTTCTTTCAGTCTGTGGCAATAGAAAACGAAATCCACGTGATCTCCTTTTGACAACTCGCATAATGGACATACCAGATCGCAATCATTACAGAAATTATGTTGAGAACGATGTAGATTTCAAATCAGATATACCCAGTTTAAAGCTCGTTACTACACGGTCAATTTTCAGTCCATGTTTGGTAGCAGATATAGCTGAACACCATGGGTATCACAAAAAGTGTCGAACAAATTAAATCTTTCCCTAATGTCATGTGTTTATTCCAGTTTTGCCATCTACAATCTGTCAAAAACAAAACCTTGCTGTAAAGGCATTGACGTTTCCCACAGCTTAACTTAACCACACATCATCAAAGCCATTGCTAAACCCGCACATTGATTTCCACTTGTTCTTTCCTCTGGAATCCAAGTCATTTAACAGTTTGAATGCTAAGTAAAGTAACCTTACCCGTGTTCATCCATATACAATAGCTAAGAGAAAGAGAAAGAGAGAGAGAGAGAGAGAGAGAGAGAGAGAGAGAGAAGACAGACAGACAGACAGACAGACAGACAGACAGACAGACAGACAGGCAGACAGACAGACAGACAGACAGACAGAATCGGCTCGGTCCATGTGCAGCCTACAGTATGCTGACTTGACAACAACACTGCATTGTGTACATTGTGTGTATGGAAACACTGCGTTGTATACATTGTGTGTATGGAAACACTGCGTTGTGTACATTGTGTGTATGGAAACACTGCATTGTGTACAGTCTGTGTCAGTTTTCGTGCAAACCTCTATATCTTTTTATATGACGAATCCTCAGTCATCGCATTTTTTTTCTATCGCTGATGAGCGCGCATCCTAAAGAGGTCATTTTTCTGTGGAACCCTTGCCATATGTCAAAAGAGATAAAATCGTTCTGCTTCCTATGATAAACACGAAAGAATCACCGTTTGCAAAGTGAATTTTATTCTTACATGGTGAAAAAATACTGTGGCACTGATCCATTTCCATGACAGGGCCTAGTCGATCCATCACGTCAGTTCAACGCAAGACTCGGCACCTGATCTAACAGGCATTCCAATTCTTGTGGCAATTAAAACAAGATACATGACACACTCTTCTCCAACTTACTCTAGGAAGGAAGCATTTCTCTACCCCATTCATATTTGAAAAGTAATTATTCGCATAACAAACATATCTACATATGACATATCATTCATAAACTTTTATATTCATGATTATTTTACATTACTCATGATATGTTGTTTTAAAAAGATGTGGTGTGTGACGAGAGTTGGGAGTGGGTCAGTGTGTCCTCTAGGGGAAGGACTCGTAGCGTTTTCTGTATTAGAGTTATATTAAAAAAATCACCTCCACCTTCTTTCTTACTAATTATGCTAATTATGGAAAAAAGCAACTTTCCGGTACTAGTCACTGAAAGAAATTTTTGTTTCTCTTGGAACTGTTAAAACTACTCAAGAGTGGCCCTGGAATGATTGTGTACACTTTAAAGTACTTGTAGCTCTGAGAGACAGAATTAGAGAGACGTTCAAACATTCAATACTGAATTAACAACAATGAACTGACACAACTGAAGTGCACTTTCACACATCGACTGTACTTGTTTATACAAGGGTGAAATATTCAAATCGATTTCACAAGTTCAGTTCAGGCTGAGTTTTGGTTCCCACTGTTTCATCATCAAGAGAGGGAAAGTTCTGGATGAGTTGAGTAGGAGTCCACTTGGAATATCAGAACGTATCTAAAGTGGGAGAGGATAGTTGATCTCTTTCTAGAGACTGGTGACTGATCCACTTCTCTTTGGACCTGCTGATAATGTGCTGGGCTGCGGAATTTGTCCACTATCAGGCATGCCCAGGGTAGGCAGGAACCAAGGTTCTAAAACAAACAGAACCTGGTGTGTAGTTAGGTAGCTTGGAGTCTGGCTTGTCGAGTTCTCACACTTGGCCTCTGGCTTTCAGTAAAGGATTGGGCTAGCATAAATATATCTGCCATAATTATCAGTCTCCAGTTTCTAAACAATAGAAGTCAAATAACTCTTCAATGTTTTTCTTATAAATTAAGTTGAAGTAACTTGGGATAACTTTAGCCCAAGTACACATGCTGATTAGACTTAGAGTCACATACTACAAAGCATTCCAACAATCAACAGTATTCAGAAATCAACTGAACAGTTTTTCATCTAGAAGAGCATACTGCTTTTCCTGTCAGAATTTATCATTCAGTTATCATTTTAAAGATGGTGGTCAATACTGGCAAAAGTTGGATTGTACACACAGAATGTTAATCAGATTGTTAACAAAGAATCTTAATCAAGCATCTTTACTGTTTTTACCAAGTTCTGGCAAACAAACTATCACAAAAGAATACTCATTCTTCGTCTTGCTAGATGTCACCAAATGTTGGCATACAGTTATACTGTTAAACCACATGACATACATACAATCTTAACGACTACTGGATTTACACAGATCACTCAGCTAGGAATAGCACTTACTTGGAGCTTTCGACAGACCTCCGTCTGTCTGTCTATACATACAATCAATGCATAGTCTCCAAATTTAGAAACATAGTTTCAACTTACAGTTCTTCTGGGTGATCAGTGAATCTTAGACAGGATCAGAATAGGTGAGATAAACTTTCACCTTCTCCGGTTTACCCTTGAGAGGACAGACATTTGCTCACGATGAGTTTCCCATTTTCATGGCTAAATTACCTAATCCATTTCCGTTCCAGTTGGCTTGTGTCATTCAAGAGAAAGAAAAGGGGGAGGGGGTCATTCCCCACGACTTACAGTGGGAGGTAAGGTGGAGAAGATTCGAGAACACCCTTTCTTAGCAGTTGGGGTTGCTTTTAGTGTGCCTTCATGCTAATTGACAGAGCGCTGATTAACATAATTGTGTCATTCACTGGCGGAGTGCCTGCATGACTGCAACGGTACATAGTGAACAATAAAGGAAGAAAAGGGGGGAGGGGAAAGGAGTGGGAGAGGGGAATGAGGCATTGGCTTCTCTCTGATCTAGCAGAGATAAAACATTGATTATCCAAAGTGTGTGAGTGTTTGTGCATTTGTTAGTAGAGATAAAACACTGATTATCCAAAGTGTGCGAGTGTTTGTGCATTTGTTAGCAGAGATAAAACATTGATTATCCAAAATGTGTGAGTGTTTGTGCATTTGTGAGCAGAGATAAAACACTGATTATCCAAAGTGTGTGAGTGTTTGTGTATTTGTTAGCAGAGATAACACACTGATTATCCAGGGTGTGTGAGTGTTTGTGCATTTGTTAGCAGAGATAAAACACTGATTATCCAAAGTGTGTGAGTGTTTGTGCATTTGTTAGCAGAGACGAAACACCGATTATCCAAAGTGTGTGAGTGTTTGTGCATATGTTAACAGAGATAAAACATTGATTATCCAAAGTGTGTGAGTGTTTGTGTATTTGTTAGCAGAAACGAAACACGATTATCCAAAGTGTGTGAGTGTTTGTGTATTTGTTAGCAGAGATAACACACTGATTATCTAAAGTGTGTGAGTGTTTGTGCATTTGTTAGCAGAGATAAAATATTGATTATCCAAAGTGTGTGAGTGTTTGGGCATTTGTTAGCAGAGATGAAACACCGATTATCCAAAGTGTGTGAGTGTTTGTGCATATGTTAACAGAGATAAAACATTGATTATCCAAAGTGTGTGAGTGTTTGTGTATTTGTTAGCAGAGATAAAACACTGATTATCCAAAGTGTGAGAGTGTTTGGGCATTTGTTAGTAGAGATAAAACACTGATTATCCAAAGCGTGTGAGTGTTTGTGCATATGTTAGCAGAGATAAAACACTGATTATCCAAAGTGTGTGAGTGTTTGTGTATTTGTTAGCAGAGATAAAAAACTGATTATCCAAAGTGTGTGAGTGTTTGTGCATTTGTTAGCAGAGATAAAACACTGATTATCCAAAGTGTGTGAGTGTTTGTGCATTTGTAGGTGTGTTTCCTAATTAGTGGAATTGTAATAGCTAACATTCATCATCCAAAAGGCACACATTTTTGTTGCTGAATATGTTATTCTTAATGTGTAAAAAAATGTATTTTGACATAGATCAAGCCACACACACACACAATGCACTCGCACGCACGCATGAACGAAGAGAGAGAGAGAGAGAGAGAGAGAGAGAGAGAGAGAGAGAGAGAGAGAGAGAGAGAGAGAGAGAGAGAGAGAATGAATGAATTAATCAATCAGTCAAAAGTTTATTCATATAGGCCTCAGCCTCTAATAACGGGATAAACAAACAAACAAACAAAAAAATACACAGCTTTTAATGCCATACAAAAAGACTGCTAGGACAATGGCTACAGTAATCATAACGTGCAACGTTATCAAGTACCTGTTTCTCTATATTTGAAAGACTTATACTACGAAAATCTTCACATAAGATGAGGTTTAGTGCATACTGTCAAGGAGCTCAGTTTAAATAACTAAGGCTCTGCATAATATTTGGGCTCTAGAATTTTTTCTGTCTAATTTCTCTCAATCTGTGGCAATAGAAAACGAAATGCATGTCATTTCCTTTCGATGTGTCACGGGATGGACAAACCGGATCACAATTACAGAAATTATATTGAAAACAATGCAGATTCAAATCGGATATACCCAGTTTAAACCTACTTATTATACATTTCAGTTTTGAATCCAGTGTTGGTTGCAAATATTGCTTAACACCATGTGGTTTACAAAACGTTTTGTACAAATGTAACCTTTACCTAATGTCATGTGTTTATTTCAGTTTTGCCATCTACAACCTAGCAAACGTTGACAAAGCATTGCAATAAAGGTATTTAGATTTCCAACAGCTTAACTTAACCACACATCATCAAAACGATTGCTAGACCCGCACCTTGATTTCCACTTCTTCTTTCCGCTGGAATCCAGGTCATTTAACGGCCTGAATGCTAAGCTAAGTAATGTTACCTTACCTGCGTTCATCAATATACAATAGCTTAAACAGAGAGAGAGAGAGAGAGAGAGAGAGAGAGAGAGAGAGAGAGAGAGAGAGAGAGAGTGACAGACAGACAGACAGACACACAAACAGATGGACAGACAGACACAGAGATAATCGGCTCAGTCCATGTGCAGCCTACTGTCTGCTGACTTGACAACAACATAAATTGTGTGTATGGAAACACTGCATTGTGTACATTGTGTGTATGGAAACACTGTGTTGTGTACATTGTGTGTATGGAAACACTGTGTTGTGTACATTGTGTGTATGGAAACACTGCGTTGTGTACATTGTGTGTATCGAAACACTGCGTTGTGTACATTGTGTGTATCGAAACACTGTGTTGTGTACAGTGTGTGTATGGAAACACTGCATTGTGTTCATTGTGTGTATGGAAACACTGCGTTGTGTGTATTGTGTGCCAGTTTTCGTGTAAACTTCAACATCTTTTTATATGACGAATCATCAGCCATCGTACTTTTTCTAGTGATGATGTGTGCACATCTTAAAGTGATCATCTTACTGTGGAACCCTTGCCGTATGTGAATGGAGATACTTTCTTCCTGCATCATATGGTTGTTGTTTTTCTGTCGAATCAACGAGGACCACTTTAGTCATCGAGGGGTTGAGGGGGAAGGGGTGGGGGTGGGGTGGGGTGGGGTGGGGGTGGGGTGGGGAGTTAAGATGATTTGTGGATACGCATGTGCCTGATCAAACCAATGCATGCACGGAATGTGCAGTGACAGCTTGGGCATGCAACGTGGGAGACCCTTGATTTCTAGCGCAGGCTCTCCTTGCCTGCTTCTTTTGTTGTGCTGCTTCTGTCTCCTTTCTTTACAGAAATTGGCACCATTGTGGATAGAGTAGCGCCATCTAGCTCGATCCATAGCAAATTGTTCCTATGTGTCAGGGTTGATGTTAAATGCTTTCAAGGATGTTTTGAGAGTGTCTTTGAAGCGTTTCTTCTGACCTCCATGGGAACGCTTTCCTTCTTGCAGCTCACTGTAGAAGAGTATCTTTGGTAGATGATGGTCTGGCATGCGAGTTACATGACCTGCCCATCGAAGCTGAGCCAGCATCAGGATGGTGAACACGAAAGAATCGCCGTCTGTAAAGTGACCTTTGTTCTTACATGGTGAAAGAACGCTGTGACAATTTGACCCATTTCCGTGACTGTGTCTAGTCGATCCATCACGTCAGTTCAACGCAAGACTCTGCATCTGACTTAACAGACATTGAAGTTCTTGTGACAATTGAAACAAGATCTCCAAATAACTCCAGGAAGGAAGCCTTTCTCTATTCCATTCATATCTAAAAGGTAAAATATTCACATGACAACCATATCTACATCAAACTTGTCATTCATATACTTCTCTATCGTGTTCAGTTTTAAAAGGTAAGTAATCACTATAATTCATATACTTATATTATGTTCATAACTTTTTAATAACTCATCATTCCTTATTTACAAAAAATGTGGTGTTGTTGTAACGTAAAAGACACCCTCTTCACCCCCCCCCCCCCCCCGCCCATTACCTGCCTGCCCTGAATACTGCAGGAGGCCGAACGGTAGGTGGGGTCGGTAATTCTTCATATCACCAAAAGTAATCAGAGAGAGAGAGAGAGAGAGAGAGAGGGGAGAGAGACACTTGACACTTGACACTTGACGTGCGTTAAACGCCGCGCCATTTACTGTGGGGCCAAAGGTCCATTCACAAAGAGTTCACAGCGTCAGTTTCAATTTTATAGAACAAAAATAAACCACTCTACAAACGCAAGACAAAGTATAACAATAATATTTCTATTAACTTCAGTGTCAAACATATATCAGTTTAATCAAGAATCTGTTCGTTTGGATTAAAACTAATATGTCGACACACACACACACACACACACACATATATATATATATATATTGTTAAAAAATATTTTAAAAATGAAGTGGTAAAATCTACAAGCTTGTTTCTAGCTTTGCTATCTTCATATATATATATATATATATGCCTTGACACATAGGAACAATTTGCTATGGATCGAGCTAGATGGCGCTACTCTATCCTCTATGCCTTTTCATGTGAATCTTTTCGTATACATGTGTGTGTGTGTGTGTGTGTGTGTGTGTGTGTGTGTGTGTGTGTGTGTGTGTGTGTGTGCGCGTGCATATGTATGTGCGTGTGTGTGCGTGTATATATAATAGTTGTTGTACTTATATTTATGTAATTACACCTTACTGTAGAGAGAGAGAGAGGAAGGGGGGGAGTGGGGAGATAGAGATAGAGAGAGAGAGAAGGGGGATGGGGAGTAGGCTAACAGCTGGGGACTGTTGGTGAGTTGGGTTAGAACATGTGAGAGAATATGGAGATTCAATTAGAGAAAATTTTGTGAACATTGTTCTAAACACTGAATTTTGACCGGCACGTGAGCTTTGTTCTTGAGGAGTGGTGGGGGAAAAAAACATTGTTTGTGAGTCAGTGCAGTAATAAAGCGTGTCCTGAAGAAGGCCAAGTGCCGAAACGTCGGGAGATGACAACTTGCTTGTTTGTTCTGGTCATTTGAAAGAGTGTCTATTATTATTATGAATGACAGACTAGCATCGTTTCACTCGATCCAAGCAAGAAAAGTCTCGCTCCTCCTTGTGATTCTATTTGTGCTGTTCACATCTTCTGTTCTCAAGATCAAGTCTGTATCCTCTGGATCCAGCACAATGGAATCACACCTCGACAGGGGGTGGGGGTGGGGGTGGGTGGGGGGTGGGGGGTGGGGAGTTAAGATGATTTGTGGATACGCATGTGCCTGATCAAACCAATGCATGCACAGAATGTGCAGTGACAGCTTGGGCATGCAACGTGGGAGACCCTTGATTTCTAGCACAGGCTCTCCTTGCCTGTTTCTTTTGTTGTGCTGCTTCTGTCTCCTTTCTTTACAGAAATTGGCACCATTGTGGATAGAGTAGCGCCATCTAGCTCGATCCATAGCAAATTGTTCCTATGTGTCAGGGTTGATGTTAAATGCTTTCAAGGATGTTTTGAGAGTGTCTTTGATGCGTTTCTTCTGACCTCCATGTGAACGCTTTCCTTCTTGCAGCTCACTGTAGAAGAGTATCTTTGGTAGATGATGGTCTGGCATGCGAGTTACATGACCTGCCCATCGAAGCTGAGTCAGCATCAGGATGGTGAACACGAAAGAATCGCCGTCTGTAAAGTGACCTTTGTTCTTACATGGTGAAAGAACGCTGTGACAATTTGACCCATTTCCGTGACTGTGTCTAGTCGATCCATCACGTCAGTTCAACGCAAGATTCTGCATCTGACTTAACAGACATTGAAGTTCTTGTGACAATTGAAACAAGATCTCCAAATAACTCCAGGAAGGAAGCCTTTCTCTATTCCATTCATATCTAAAAGGTAAAATATTCACATGACAACCATATCTACATCAAACTTGTCATTCATATACTTCTCTATCGTGTTCAGTTTTAAAAGGTAAGTAATCACTATAATTCATATACTTTATTATGTTCATAACTTTTTAATAACTCATCATTCCTTATTTACAAAAAATGTGGTGTTGTTGTAACGTAAAAGACACCCTCTTCACCCCCCCCCCCCCCCCCCCCGCCCATTACCTGCCTGCCCTGAATACTGCAGGAGGCCGAACGGTAGGTGGGGTCGGTAATTCTTCATATCACCAAAAGTAATCAAGAGAGAGAGAGAGAGAGGGAGAGGGGAGAGAGACACTTGACACTTGACGTGCGTTAAACGCCGCGCCATTTACTGTGGGGCCAAAGGTCCATTCACAAAGAGTTCACAGTGTCAGTTTCAATTTTATAGAACAAAAATAAACCACTCTACAAACGCAAGACAAAGTATAACAATAATATTTCTATTAACTTCAGTGTCAAACATATATCAGTTTAATCAAGAATCTGTTCATTTGGATTAAAACTAATATGTCGACACATATATCTATCTATCTATCTATCTATCTATCTATCATCTATCTATCAATATATATATAATAATATATATATATATATATATATATGCTTTGACACATAGGAACAATTTGTTATGGATCGAGCTAGATGGCGCTACTCTATCCTCTATGCCTTTTCATGTGAATCTTTTCGTATACATGTGTGTGTGTGTGTGTGTGTGTGTGTGTGTGTGTGTGTGTGTGTGTGTGTGTGTGTGTGTGTGTGTGTGTGTGTGTGTGTGTGTGTGTGTGTGTGTGTGTGTGTTGTGTGTATGTGTGTGTGTGTGTGTGCGTGCGTGCGTATGTGTGTTCGTGTGTGTGCGTGTATATATAATAGTTGTTGTACTTATATTTATGTAATTACACCTTACTGTAGAGAGAGAGAGAGGAAGGGGGGGGGGAATGGGGAGATAGAGATAGAGAGAGAGAGAAGGGGGATGGGGAGTAGGCTAACAGCTGGGGACTGTTGGTGAGTTGGGTTAGAACATGTGAGAGAATATGGAGATTCAATTAGAGAAAATTTTGTGAACATTGTTCTAAACACTTTGAATTTTGACCGGCACGTGAGCTTTGTTCTTGAGGAGTGGTGGGGGAAAAAAGCATTGTTTGTGAGTCAGTGCAGTAATAAAGCGTGTCCTGAAGAAGGCCAAGTGCCGAAACGTCGGGAGATGACAACTTGCTTGTTTGTTCTGGTCATTTGAAAGAGTGTCTATTATTATTATGAATGATAGACTAGCATCGTTTCACTCGATCCAAGCAAGAAAAGCCTCGCTCCTCCTTGTGATTCTATTTGTGCTGTTCACATCTTCTGTTCTCAAGATCAAGTCTGTATCCTTTGGATCCAGCACAACGGAATCAAACCTCGACAGCACTCTGCTCAAGAGGATTACGGACCGCTTAGCCAGGTATGATTCACACAGACGCTTCCTCACTTCTTGCCTCAGGAACAAAGTTATTCCCAATGGTATGCAAGTCTGCTTTGGACACCATGCCCTACCCAAGTCCGATTTCCTTCAAGAATCAGTCGAAAGAATCCTCGAGAATGCAAGTCAGGATATTGTGTGGAAGTGCAGAGACACATATAGTGCATTCACACAAAGGGAGTGGGGTAGACTTCACGAGACGTTTTATGACCTTTTCCAGACAGTGGATTATTTTCATTTTGAGGCCATCCTCTCCTGTCAGAGAGTATCCTCAAGACGAGCTAGTACAAGGTATTCTATGAAGAAGAGGAAGAAAATGGCTGCTTTGCATACCAGTGCACGCAAATTACCCCAGTCTGATCCAGTCAAACGAAGAAACCGCAGGTTCAAAAGGAAATCCTCACCCCAACCACCCCTTCCTGACCCAGGTCAACCCAGGGACGTGAGCAACAGAACAGCATACTCTGATGTTGTAGTCAATCTTTCAGATGTTCTTCTCACAGAGGAACAAACCAAAGTCCTTTCTCTGGGGCCTAAATTCTGCCCCACCCCTCAGACTCTTGATCATCAGCAACTGAATAAAGATATAGAAGAAGGATGCAGGAAGCTACGACTCAAAGAATTCTTTTATGACCCAGATAATCCTGAGGAGTATGTGCCAACCAAATTTTACAAGCAGACAGGATTCCAACCTCCTTCTGGACGTGACAAAGCTCTTGATGCCTACTGCAATGTCTTACAGGATCGCGCAGCAAGCCACATACCCAAACAACCACGTGACAATCTGAAGATAAAAGAAAGACAAGCCCTTGGTGAACTTCAAAAGATGGTTAGGGACAGAACCATCCATGTCAGCTCGGCTGACAAAGGTGGTGCTACAGTGATACAGAACACTTCAGACTACATTCGTGAAGCTAACAGACAGCTGAACAACACGTCACATTACCAAGCCGTCAAGCAGGACCCTACATTCCAGATAGCTAAAGCCTCAAACAAGATTGTTGAAAAACTCCACTCAGGAGGACACCTAGACGAGAAGACATACAAATGGGCAGTCACTGAGCCAAGGAAAGTCAGAACTCCCGTATTTTACCACCTTCCCAAAATCCACAAAACCTTGATAGATCCCCCTGGTCGACCCATCGTATCTGGTGTTCAAGGACCTACAGAAAAACTCTCCAAACTTTTGGACCACTGGCTTGCTGCACTTGTGCACAATCTGCCTAGCTACATTCAAGACTCTACTCATATGTTAAGAATCATTGAAGAATGGAACAATGTACACGGACCCTTCCATAATGCTTTGCTAGTGACCATAGATGTAGTAGGGTTATATACTAACATTCCCCACCAGGACATGATGGCGGCCTTGCACCACTATCTCGACAACAACCCTCTCCCTCACGCTCCACCTACTCAAGCTATACTCCAGGCAGTCGAACATGTCCTTAACAACAACTTCTTCTATTTTGAAGATCAAATGTACCACCAGATATCGGGCACTGCTATGGGCACTCCCATGGCCCCAGTTGTAGCCAATCTTTTCATGGGATGGCTCGAGCAGGAACTGCTGAACAATAGCCCTGTCCCTGTGTGCAGTGAGTTATGGAAGCGTTTTATTGACGATATCCTTTTCCTCTGGTTGGGAGATTTGCATGGTCTTGACACATTCACACAGTACATTAACACAGTCCATCCCACCATCAAATTCACCATCAGCTCTTCTGCAGTCTCTCTCCCCTTTCTAGATATCCTCTTGAAAATAGAAGACGGATACATCCAAACAGATTTGTATTGCAAACCCACTGATGTTCATTCCTACCTCCATTATACCTGAAGCCACCCTCACCACTGCAAACAAAATCTCCCCTACAGTCTTTTTCTGCGCTTGAAACGTTTGTGTTCCAAAGCCACTGACTTTGAGTCACGATGCACCCAGCTGTTTGAACAGCTTCATGCTCGTGGCTACAAGGCCTGTGCCTGATTTCTGCCTTAGATAAAGTAAAATGCCTCCCAAGATATTCAACACTTCAGTACAGACCCAAACAGCACACAGAGCGCATCCCAGTAATTACTACTTACAACCGTGCCAATTCCCCCATCCGCAAATAGTTCCAAGAGCTACATCCAATCCTACAATCCAGTCTCCGACTCCAAAAGGCTATTCCTGATCCCCCAATCCTGGGGAAAGGAATAGCCGCACCCTTAGAAATTTTCTTATACCCTCTGCTCTGCCTATATGCCAGTCAGAAACAAAACCAGCAGGCTGCTTTCCATGTAAGAAAAAATGTGTTGTCTGTAAGCAACATCTTGTCCAGACAGGTTCCTTTTACAGTGCGAAAACTGACGAATCCTTTTCGATTCGGCATCACATGGATTGTGAAACCACTAATTTGATCTACTTACTCTTTTGCGATAAATGTCCCCACAGCCAGTATGTTGGAGAGACAAAAAACTCCCTTAAAACTCGATTTTACCAACACAGATCCAACATAAAAAACAACTCTGGAACTCTAGTAACTAAGCATTTCAATCAACCAGGCCACTCCCTCCTCAATCTCCGCTGCATCGCAATCGAAAAAGTTCTGTCAGATGACGTGGAGTATAGACTCAAACGGGAAGCTTTCTGGTTCCACAAATTGCATACCATTCAGCCTGATGGCTTAAACACTGTTTGCTAGCGTTTTCTCAGTCACTATTCGATTTCCACCCCTACCCCTTCTTCCCTGGTGGTGTAATGTGTGTTATCGGTACTGGAATGTATTAACTCTTTTCGTTTTCATCATTGAGGAGAGGATGCATTTTAAAATTCCCATTGTATCCTAAACTTTTCCACTCACAACACGCAGTTAAATTAATGATTGTATCATATCCATTTCTACAATATGTTAGTAACCAACAAGAGTAAGATAACAAGACTTTTCATCATTTACTGCTGTGTATATAATTTGTGTGTGTGTGTGTGTGTGTGTGTGTGTGTGTGTGTGTGTGTGTGTGTGTATGTGTGTGTGTGTGTGTGTGTTGTGTGTGTGTGTGTGTGTGTGTGTGTTGTGTGTGTGTGTAACTAACTGTGGTGATGTGTGTTTGTGTTTGTGTTATCATTGGTGTGTGGTGTGTGGGGGGGGGGGGAGGGATAGGGAGTGGTGGGGGGAGGGATAGGGAGTATGTGGGGGGAGGGTAGTGCTAAAGATGGATATGAGGAAGAGGTGGCTTAACTAATATGCCTTTATGTATGCTTGTTTCATCTATGCCTTTTCATGTGAATCTTTTCGTATACATGTGTGTGTGTGGTGTGTGTGTGTGTGTGTGTGTGTGTGTGTGTGTGTGTGTGTGTGTGTGTGTGTATGCGTGCGTATGTGTGTGCGTGTGTGTGCATGTATATATAATAGTTGTTGTACTTATATTTATGTAATTACACCTTACTGTAGAGAGAGAGAGAGAGGAAGGGGGGAGGGAGTGGGGAGATAGAGATAGAGAGAGAGAGAAGGGGGATGGGGAGTAGGCTAACAGCTGGGGACTGTTGGTGAGTTGGGTTAGAACATGTGAGAGAATATGGAGATTCAATTAGAGAAAATTTTGTGAACATTGTTCTAAACACTTTGAATTTTGACCGGCACGTGAGCTTTGTTCTTGAGGAGTGGTGGGGGAAAAAAGCATTGTTTGTGAGTCAGTGCAGTAATAAAGCGTGTCCTGAAGAAGGCCAAGTGCCGAAACGTCGGGAGATGACAACTTGCTTGTTTGTTCTGGTCATTTGAAAGAGTGTCTATTATTATTATGAATGATAGACTAGCATCGTTTCACTCGATCCAAGCAAGAAAAGTCTCGCTCCTCCTTGTGATTCTATTTGTGCTGTTCACATCTTCTGTTCTCAAGATCAAGTCTGTATCCTTTGGATCCAGCACAACGGAATCAAACCTCGACAGCACTCTGCTCAAGAGGATTACGGACCGCTTAGCCAGGTATGATTCACACAGACGCTTCCTCACTTCTTGCCTCAGGAACAAAGTTATTCCCAATGGTATGCAAGTCCGCTTTGGACACCATGCCCTACCCAAGTCCGATTTCCTTCAAGAATCAGTCGAAAGAATCCTCGAGAATGCAAGTCAGCATATTGTGTGGAAGTGCAGAGACACATATAGTGCATTCACACAAAGGGAGCGGGGTAGACTTCACGAGACGTTTTATGACCTTTTCCAGACAGTGGATTATTTTCATTTTGAGGCCATCCTCTCCTGTCAGAGAGTATCCTCAAGACGAGCTAGTACAAGGTATTCTATGAAGAAGAGGAAGAAAATGGCTGCTTTGCATACCAGTGCACGCAAATTACCCCAGTCTGATCCAGTCAAACGAAGAAACCGCAGGTTCAAAAGGAAATCCTCACCCCAACCACCCCTTCCTGACCCAGGTCAACCCAGGGACGTGAGCAACAGAACAGCATACTCTGATGTTGTAGTCAATCTTTCAGATGTTCTTCTCACGGAGGAACAAACCAAAGTCCTTTCTCTGGGACCTAAATTCTGCCCCACCCCTCAGACTCTTGATCATCAGCAACTGAATAAAGATATAGAAGAAGGATGCAGGAAGCTACGACTCAAAGAATTCTTTTATGACCCAGATAATCCTGAGGAGTATGTGCCAACCAAATTTTACAAGCAGACAGGATTCCAACCTCCTTCTGGACGTGACAAAGCTCTTGATGCCTTCTGCAATGTCTTACAGGATCGCGCAGCAAGCCACATACCCAAACAACCACGTGACAATCTGAAGATAAAAGAAAGACAAGCCCTTGGTGAACTTCAAAAGATGGTTAGGGACAGAACCATCCGTGTCAGCTCGGCTGACAAAGGTGGTGCTACAGTGATACAGAACACTTCAGACTACATTCGTGAAGCTAACAGACAGCTGAACAACACGTCACATTACCAAGCCGTCAAGCAGGACCCTACATTCCAGATAGCTAAAGCCTCAAACAAGATTGTTGAAAAACTCCACTCAGGAGGACACCTAGACGAGAAGACATACAAATGGGCAGTCAGTGAGCCAAGGAAAGTCAGAACTCCCGTATTTTACCACCTTCCCAAAATCCACAAAACCTTGATAGATCCCCCTGGTCGACCCATCGTATCTGGTGTTCAAGGACCTACAGAAAAACTCTCCAAACTTTTGGACCACTGGCTTGCTGCACTTGTGCACAATCTGCCTAGCTACATTCAAGACTCTACTCATATGTTAAGAATCATTGAAGAATGGAACAATGTACACGGACCCTTCCATAATGCTTTGCTAGTGACCATAGATGTAGTAGGGTTATATACTAACATTCCCCACCAGGACATGATGGCGGCCTTGCACCACTATCTCGACAACAACCCTCTCCCTCACGCTCCACCTACTCAAGCTATACTCCAGGCAGTCGAACATGTCCTTAACAACAACTTCTTCTATTTTGAAGATCAAATGTACCACCAGATATCGGGCACTGCTATGGGCACTCCCATGGCCCCAGTTGTAGCCAATCTTTTCATGGGATGGCTCGAGCAGGAACTGCTGAACAATAGCCCTGTCCCTGTGTGCAGTGAGTTATGGAAGCGTTTTATTGACGATATCCTTTTCCTCTGGTTGGGAGATTTGCATGGTCTTGACACATTCACACAGTACATTAACACAGTCCATCCCACCATCAAATTCACCATCAGCTCTTCTGCAGTCTCTCTCCCCTTTCTAGATATCCTCTTGAAAATAGAAGACGGATACATCCAAACAGATTTGTATTGCAAACCCACTGATGTTCATTCCTACCTCCATTATACCTGAAGCCACCCTCACCACTGCAAACAAAATCTCCCCTACAGTCTTTTTCTGCGCTTGAAACGTTTGTGTTCCAAAGCCACTGACTTTGAGTCACGATGCACCCAGCTGTTTGAACAGCTTCATGCTCGTGGCTACAAGGCCTGTGCCTGATTTCTGCCTTAGATAAAGTAAAATGCCTCCCAAGATATTCAACACTTCAGTACAGACCCAAACAGCACACAGAGCGCATCCCAGTAATTACTACTTACAACCGTGCCAATTCCCCCATCCACAAATAGTTCCAAGAGCTACATCCAATCCTACAATCCAGTCTCCGACTCCAAAAGGCTATTCCTGATCCCCCAATCCTGGGGGAAAGGAATAGCCGCACCCTTAGAAATTTTCTTATACCCTCTGCTCTGCCTATATGCCAGTCAGAAACAAAACCAGCAGGCTGCTTTCCATGTAAGAAAAAATGTGTTGTCTGTAAGCAACATCTTGTCCAGACAGGTTCCTTTTACAGTGCGAAAACTGACGAATCCTTTTCGATTCGGCATCACATGGATTGTGAAACCACTAATTTGATCTACTTACTCTTTTGCGATAAATGTCCCCACAGCCAGTATGTTGGAGAGACAAAAAACTCCCTTAAAACTCGATTTTACCAACACAGATCCAACATAAAAAACAACTCTGGAACTCTAGTAACTAAGCATTTCAATCAACCAGGCCACTCCCTCCTCAATCTCCGCTGCATCGCAATCGAAAAAGTTCTGTCAGATGACGTGGAGTATAGATTCAAACGGGAAGCTTTCTGGTTCCACAAATTGCATACCATTCAGCCTGATGGCTTAAACACTGTTTGCTAGCGTTTTCTCAGTCACTATTCGATTTCCACCCCTACCCCTTCTTCCCTGGTGGTGTAATGTGTGTTATCGGTACTGGAATGTATTATCTCTTTTCTTTTTCATCATTGAGGAGAGGATGCATTTTAAAATTCCCATTGTATCCTAAACTTTTCCACTCACAACACGCAGTTAAATTAATGATTGTCTGATATCCATTTCTACAATATGTTAGTAACCAACAAGAGTAAGATAACAAGACTTTTCATCATTTACTGCTGTGTATATAATTTGTGTGTGTGTGTGTGTGTGTGTGTGTGTGTGTGTGTGTGTGTGTGTGTGTGTGTGTGTGTGTGTAACTAACTGTGGTGATGTGTGTTTGTGTTTGTGTTATCATTGGTGTGTGTGTGTGGGGGGGGGGGGGGGGAGGGATAGGGAGTGGTGGGGGGAGGGATAGGGAGTATGTGGGGGGAGGGTAGTGCTAAAGATGGATATGAGGAAGAGGTGGCTTAACTAATATGCCTTTATGTATGCTTGTTTCATACATGCCTTTTCATGTGAATCTTTTCGTATACATGTGTGTGTGTGTGTGTGTGTGTGTGTGTGTGTGTGTGTGTGTGTGTGTGTGTGTGTATGCGTGCGTATGTGTGTGCGTGTGTGTGCATGTATATATAATAGTTGTTGTACTTATATTTATGTAATTACACCTTACTGTAGAGAGAGAGAGAGAGGAAGGGGGGGGGGAGTGGGGAGATAGAGAGAGAGAGAGAGAGAGAGGGGGATGGGGAGTAGGCTAACAGCTGGGGACTGTTGGTGAGTTGGGTTAGAACATGTGAGAGAATATGGAGATTCAATTAGAGAAAATTTTGTGAACATTGTTCTAAACACTTTGAATTTTGACCGGCACATGAGCTTTGTTCTTGAGAAGTGGTGGGGGAAAAAGCATTGTTTGTGAGTCAGTGCAGTAATAAAGCGTGTCCTGAAGAAGGCCAAGTGCCGAAACGTCGGGAGATGACAACTTGCTTGTTTGTTCTGGTCATTTGAAGAGTGTCTATATATATATATATATATATATATATATATATATATATATATATATATATATATTATTGTGTTCTTTTCATCTTATATCCTGTTTCTTTTAATCTACCTTACACCTTTATTTACCCCTAACGTTGAACGTAACTATTATTCATACATATTCAAACATGTGCTTGGATGTCTTATTGTTATTAAAACATTTCCATCGAAATCGTCTCAGTTTATATCTCAACCATGCTTCTACTGTCCTCAGCTTTCATCCCTGTTCTTTATGTTATACTGCGTAGCCCTAGTTATCAGATTTTACTTTCAGTTCATACACAAATCCTGAATTCAAATCAAGCACATATAATTCAATCATGCACACATCTATATTCAAACATACATGCATATAAATTCAAGTCATGCAAACATTACTCCACACTACATAACCAGTCTTCACAAATAAATAGTATCTTCTTCATAGCATGATTACATCATCGTGTTATGCACTGCATGTACATTCTTAGTAAAATCCTGTCTGACCTACTCTGTACATTCCTTTTCTCTGCGCATGCGCCTCTTATTTTAATGCCACCTCTGCTGACCTGTGTGACCCCCATATCATAGGCCTAGTTAAGCAAGATTCGTTTGCGTTTTCAGTTGCAAGGTGGCGTGTTTCCTTGCTGAAGTATTCGTTCACTATTTATATATTTACAACTTTGGAGTTCGTGCATGTTCATGGTTCTCTGGATTTATCTATATAATTGATTTGATTTGGATTTCTCTGTCATCTTGAAACAGGTTGGTACATTTTTTCTATTTTCCGTTTGCTCGTGTAAAGTTGGTTAGCATTTGTTGTTATGTTCCACTTTGAACTTGCTCATCTTCCTCATTGTGTAGTAGGTTACGTTAGGACAGACAGGATTTTACCTCTACTATCGATTGACAGCAACTGAATCTTTCATGGAAGCTGTTTCAACCTCGAACAATAATCAAAGTAATTCTTTATGTGATCATATTTCTACTTGGGACAGGGTCCCTTCGAGCGAGCGTAGAACTGTACATGCAAACTAGATCTGTGTGTTTTGGGTACAGGGTCGAGCGGCGCCGCGTGCGACAACCTCTCACGTCTCGCGAAAGAAAAAGCCGCACCCCGCGCAGGACCGACCGTGACCTTTGTTAATCTCTCTTTAGCCATTGACCCAGATTCTCAAAAAAAAAAAAAAAAAAATCCATTCTTTGCACGCGCGCGTCACAATAAGTAGGCCTATGTATATTTAGCTGCAATATGTAGAACACACAGGGTTTGTGCTAAATAATGTCGCTCTAGACGAAACTGGTCAGCACTCATTCTTGTTCACCTCTAATGCTTATCAAACTTGTATATAATATACAGTGTCCAATTTGCAGCACATTCAACATTCCATTTTTGTTCCTTTCCATCCCTTCCCTATTTCTTATACGTGTTATTTATTAAATTTTCTATCCATTTCATACAAAAATCCTTTCTATCTTTCCCTCCTCCTTTCTAATTTTTGTATATTGTTTAACAAGTCAGTTTTAACCTGTAGGCCACATTGCCAGCTCTTGAGCTTTAATCCTTATAATTGATTTTCTCTGGATTTGAGAGCATAAAAGATGTACATAGCTCATCCCGTATAATCTCTGTATTTTTGTTTTGTAGTGTATTATCTAATCTAATAGTGTTCCGATTGTTAAAATGCTTGGTTGTGTATTTCACTCTTAATTGGTTATAAGTTGGACATGCTGTTAAAAGTGCGTTTCTGTTTCATCTACAGGACAAAAGGGGCAGGTTGCAATCACCAAACTATCAGTGTATTTCCTATTGATATGTAATTCGCTTATTCCTAGTCTCATTTTTGTTAATGCTTTCCTAAATTTAGTTATAGTAATTTGATGTAGATATTCTTCTGTTTGGTGCAAGGGTTTTGAATGTGTAGTATGTTGTGAATCTCTCACTATTTGTTATTTTCTCATGCCAAGTTTGTTTATAACAATCTATAATTCTTTGTTTTAACTCCTTTGTAAAACTATGTTCATTACTTACCCCTTCATTTGCCCATACCTCTGAGAAACCATACCTATCTAGACACCTTTTATTCCTAGCACCCAGTTTTGTGTTTTAGTTACTTCTATTTTTTCCCTTTCATATGCTTGTATTGGAATCCTATCAGGTGGCATATTTACTAGACGGAGCCAATATCTAATTGCTTTTATTGTACTATCTATATATAATGGGTATCTGCCTAACTCTCCATACACTAGATTATTTGGTGTTCTCTTTCCTACCACTAAATATTTTTACATGCAATTAGATGTACATTTTCTACTGCTGAATACATAGTTAATCCCCATACCTCAGCTGCATATAGTAATAGTGGTTTGATTTGGGTATCAAATAATTCAAAGTAGATTTTCATGTCTATATGTCCAAAACTGTACATGGTTTTTTTTTATTTCAATCACCTTACCTTTAGCTCTACCTGCATATTATGAGAGGGAGATATCTGCTGAGAGTTTGGTTGTCAATGTATAACCCAAATATTTATAACTGTTTACAACTTCTATTTCTTCACCTTTATAATACCATTTCTCTGCTCTTCCTAAGTATCCTCCTTTCCTGAATACCATGACTTTTGTTTTTTGTAGATTCACTGTTAGGCCTATTTGATCAGAAGTCTGTTGTAGATTTTTAAGTTGATTTTGTAATCCTGATGGGGTTATCAATATTAGTGCTATATCATCAGCAAAGAGTATAGGAATAGTTCCTCAGTTCCTGGTAGAAATTGGTAACCATGTCGTCCTCTCAATGTTACCTTTCTGCCACTTCTGTTATCAAAAGGGAAAAAATTAAAGGAGATAATAAGCACCCTTGTTTCACTCCTTGAGGACAATCGAAGAATTCTGTCAGTTCATTCCCATGTCTCACACATGCCTGTACTGTTCTGTACATTCCTTTTAACATGTTTAACATACATTTTAGTAGATGTTTTGTGTTTCTTTAGGATTTCCCATAGCTTATCCCTGTTGACTGTATCGAACGCTTTTTGATAGTCAATAAATGCTACATATAATTTGCTTCTTCTTCTGCCATACAAGCAGTTACTTATCATTGATACCAGAGTGTAAATATGGTCTATGGTAGAGAAGTTTTTTCTAAATCCTGCTTGCTGTTTGCTTATTTTGTTCTCTTCCTCTGCCCAGTTGTATAGTCTTCTATTTATTATAGCTGTGAAGATTTTACTTAAGATGCATAATAGGGAAATACCTCTACAATTTCCTGGAGTTTGTTTGTCACCTTTTTTGAAAAGAGGCATTATTACAGCTGTTGTCCATTCTATAGGAAATTAACTATCCTGAAATATCTTATTAAATAATTTTATTAGAAGTAGAGTTACGTGTTGTTCTGCGGTCTTAAAAAATTCAGGTGGTATTCCGTCTAGTCCAGATGCTTTACCTTTTTTCAATTTCTTTATTGCTAGACTTATTTCAATATTAGTTATCTCTTCATCTAATTCTTGTATATGAATTTCCTCTTCTTCGACTTCAATGTTTTGTTGCACCCTTTCATTGTTGTTTTGCACTTCAGGTAATTGCGGATTTAAAACACTTTCGAAGTGTTCTTGCCATTGTGTAATACTTATTGATGGTAGTGTAATCTTTTTCTTTTTAGTGCTTTTTATAATGTTCCAAAACATCTTACTATCTTTTTGGTTTTGTATGAGTGCCTGTGCCAGTGCCAGTGTACATAATGCGTGTCTGGCGTCTTTTTTCTTGGCTTTACATTCCTTGTCATACCATCCATTTGTTGTTTTGTTATCCCATCCTATGCCTATATTTACATACATACGTTTACCAGCCTCTTTTAATAGTTTATTGAAATTTTCTATACTTAAATCTATATCAGTGTCTATCCCCTCTGTAATCTGTTCTAGTAGTGTTTTAAATCTCTCTGTTTCCAGATGCTGTATATATTCTTGTTGTTTTGCAGGGTCCCATCTAATTTTCTTTACACATTTACTCTTAGCTTTGACTTCCTGGGGGTCTGGCAATGTGCTCTGTATTACCATATTGATTGGCATATGATTAGATTCAATTCTTTCATGAATAACACAATTTTTTTTACATTACCAATCAACTCAAATGAACATACATAATAATCAATTGTGCTATTTCCTCTATCAGAATAGAACGTGTATGCACCGTCAAAGTTCTCTGCACTTAGTCCATTTAGAGGAGTTAATTTAAATGTGTACAAAATTCTATTAATTTTTTTCCGAAAAAGAGTCCATTGACCTTCGTGCACACACGTCCTGATCATTGTTTGATGTGTCATCATCATCGTTTACACTCAGACCCCATTCCCCTATACGTGCATGAAGTCTCCTTCAATAATATAGAAGAAGTCATTTCGTTGCTCTGTTTGTGTTAGTAAATATTGCTCTAGTAGTTCTAAGGTACATGTATAGTCCTTATCAAAATAGAAACGGCTATCTACTGGGTGTATATATATATATCCAAAAAAAAAAATATCCTTCCCACAATTTAACAGATTTTCAGATATACGTATGCATAATACATTTTTTTTATCCCCGTGCTTATTAACTGAACATAGTCAGACATTTCTTTTTTAATTAACATAACCCCCCCCCCCCCCCCCCCCCCGAAGGTCTGCCCATTTTGGCAAATTTCACAGCTGGCAATGGATATATAAAAAAGTCTGAGAATTTTATTTCAAAATCAAATGACTCTAACGTAAAAGTTTCGGTCAGACAGCAGATATTAAATGACGTAATATATTCTAAAAAATCTGGGTCAGTTAATTTCTCAAGCAGACCTTCTACGTTCCAGCACCAAAATACAGCTTTTTCTTCCTTCTTTAATTTCATCGTACTCAAATTCCACTTTCATCCTCGTTCTCATTTTCATTCTCTCTTGTCTCATTCATTTTTATCTCATTCACCATCTGTTGTCTCACAATTCCATCTTCTCTAGCATTGTCATTTAGCATATTCTCTGTGTGATGACTTGTAGTGGCATTATTCCTTGAATTTTGTGTGTGACTTGGCCTAATTCTCATATTTTCTCCTTTTCTTTTCTTTCCTTCCGGTCTTTCTTCGTTAATTGAGAACGTGTGTATCCAGGTGAGTGTGGTTTGTTTGTTGTTCTTGAAGTGTTTGTATCAGATCTTAATGCTTGTTTTCCTGATGAGTGTTGTTTGGGTTTGGTTTCCCCCCTTTGTTTGATTTACCTCCTTCTTCACTATCGGAATATACCATGCCTTGTGTAAGTATAGTTTCTTCAATTGTAGATTGTCGTGTATTCGATGGTTGTCGTACCCTTATCTTATCGTCTTTCTTAGTTATATCTTCTTTTCCTTTATTGGTAGTTTTATGTGTTCGGCTGTCATCTGTCTTTCCCTTCTCTATGTGTGTAGATAAATCGCACTGCGAATGAGGTGTAGTCGGAGATTGTGTCACTATCTCTGTCTCAGTCATGCATGTTGTGTTTGTCCCTAAGCTATCTCCTTGAATGCTCCAGATACTATCCATTGATCGCTATTTTCATCCTGCGTGTGAGCCAGTGTGTGTACTAGGAGCTGTGAGGGGATCTGATTAGGGTTGCCTTGATCTGATTCAGAGGTTGAGGAAATGCCTGTATTTTGATCTACTCTGACATCAGTGTTGTTTGCCTCATATGTTTTCCCCGTCCCACTTTTTTCTGCCACACCCATTTTCGCACTTTTGCTTACTGTCTTGTTTCCTGTTTTCCCTTCACCATTCACTCTTTCTTTCCTTTCACTCTCTTCCTTCTTCTCTTCACTTACTCTCTGTTTCTCAGACCTGTTTTCTTGATTTTCTGTTCCACTCTCTCTCTCTCTTCGTCCATAAGATCCCCGGAACAACAAAAACTCAAGATCGCTGCCCCATTCATTTCCTTCTACACTTTCATCTCTCTCAACTCCATTTTCTCCCCCATTCACTCCTTTCGCACTTTTTTTTCTTACCATCATCTCTTCCACCTGTTCTTTCACTCTATTTCTATCTTCCTCTCTTTCTTTTCTCCAATCTTCTCCTTTTCTCTCATCCCTCATCCCTCTCACTCTCATCCTCCAGTCATCAAAGTTTCTAACACCACTCGCACTATAATCGCTTTCATTCCTTCCTCTCTGTATCCATTGTCTATTTGTGCCAAATTGTTTTCTGGAAGTATTTTCATATCCGTAGTCCTCTTGCTGCTGGTGCTGTCTAAACTGTTCATGTTGACCTCATTCTGTTCTACTCGTGGTCTGTATTCCTCTCTTACATAGAGTTCCCCCCCCCCCCCACATAGTACCCGGACTTGCCTTGTGCCCTCAGATCACGTAGTTGGTCAGCTTGGTGTTTCGTCCTGTCTTGAGACACTCGTGTGCCTTCCTTCTTCATCTTCTCGTGCGCCTCTCGGTTCTGTAGAATCTTCATGGCGTCTCCCCACCTGAGGAAACGCACGATCACAGGTCTGGGTCTCTCTGCTGAAGGGTCCGGTTTGCCTAGCCTATGTGCACGTTCTATTGCATCGTCGGCCCATGTCTCTTCTTCCATGCAATTATCTAGTGTCTCTCTGATCACCTCATCACATTTCTCTCTCTTGCTATCATCCGTGCTCTCTTTGATATCGAAAAACTTCAAATTATTCCATCTGGAATAACTTTCGATTCGGTCCATTTCTTCCTCCATTTTAGTTAATCTGCGTGCCATATAGTCTTGCGTTGCCCCTAAATGCCTTACTGCTGTTTTGTTTTCTTGTATATCCTGCTTAGTGTCTTGAACATCCTTGCATAATTTAGTCAGTGTATCCGCCATATCTGATTGTTTTTGTTCCATCTTGTTGATAGTGGTGGTTTGTGACTTTAAAGGAGTCAGTGAGTGTTGTTATTGCCGTAAAGAGTTGTGTCATCTTGGTGTCTATCTTTGTGTCCAAGTTGTTGAATTTCACTTCATCTTGTCTTCTAGCTTCTTGTTTTCATGTTCTATTTTCTCGTTAATGTTCATATTTGGTCCTGGGCCTGGGTTGGTCTCCACATCATTGGATAAGGATAGTCGTCTGCGCACATAGGCTAAGTGGAAAACGAGAAGTATAACCACTAATGGAGACAGACTATTCCCTAACTGTATCTGTGATGTTGCGTAGACCATGCCTTTCATGTCTGTCCAACAGAGTCCTCTGTCTGTCGTACTCTTCCCTATTTCTGTCCATCTTGATGTTGACGTTTCTATAGACCACGGAAGTATGAACACTGGCCCACTTTCGTTGCTCCTTACAGTCACTGGTTGAACCGTTTGCACTACTTGCGTTTGCGGCAAAGTACCGAAGTTTAGTACACTACCGCCGAACTTGCCACAGACTTCGGTACCAAACGCTACTCTTGTAGTATCACGGGCACACGCGAGTGTCAGTGCATACCCCCACAGAAGCACAAACCATATAAACACATCTTTCACTCCGGCCACTTCACCCCTTCCGCCATCTTTCTTTCTCTTCCCCTTCCTTCTACTCACTAGCGAAGCACAGAAAAAACCGATTCTGGCACGCCAGATGCACAGATCCACCATGACTGAGTAGATTCACTTCTTCAAATACTTCGTATCACTTTCTATAACGCTCTGGTATCCTTAGCCTTTTGTAGAACCACACTAACAGTTGAAACATAACAGAACTCCAAACACTCACTGGGTATCCTCCGCCATCTTGATGTGAACTCCCGAGAGAGAGAGAGAGAGAGAGAGAGAGAGAGAGAGAGAGAGAGAGAGACAGACAGACAGACAGACAGAGACAGACAGAGACAGACAGACAGACAGATCAGGACTACACAGCTGTATGTCTCATGTTTGGTATCACTTCACATGCCCTGCGAAGTACTAGGTATGAAGGAGTCAGCTCAATATTACCCCGTATCGATAGATCGCCTGCTCGATATTCCTGTTTTATACTCCCCCTGCTTGTCTACGGCATGTGTCTGTGTTTGTGTGTGCACAGATGGTCTTTACCAATGGTGCGAAAAAGATTCCCTTTCATACCCCTCTCCTCCAGAAGAAACGCTTTCTGCTACAGACGGGGGAATATTGTCCTAGGGGAATATTGAGCAGAAGGAATATCGGACAAGCTGAGGGAGTGTTGACCAGGGGGGAAATCTCAAGCAGGGGAGAGTATCCATACGCTTCCAGTTGGAAAACGAAGGGAGTGATGTTTGTGTGGAATGTGTAGGCCAATGGTTGATTTTACATGAACACATCAATGCACAGGCCAGTTCACTATGTTTGGTTCTATGACAGTATCTCACTCTCCCTGTGCTAATCAAAACATGGAGTTTAGGCTGTAGGTCTGACTGGACGTAAGAGACGTTCTCTCTTTCTATCCCTTGCTGTCAAGTTCGTGGCTCTTACACACTGCTTCAGTGTTACAATTGACTGCTTTTGGCTTCCCGTGATTATGTGTAACATCTGATTTTCTGTGTTAAGTTCTGTGTAATATATATGACTGCAGTTAAGACACCCACTTTAAAACTGGCAACGGAGGTGCTACAGATATTGATCCACACAAACCTTTGCCCAGTTTCAAACTGAGTCAACCGTCTGTCAGGCTTTCTGGCCAGTTCGTTGCGTAATGATGACCCTAATTCTGTAGTAAGAAGAAACTGAAGGGAGAGCTTGACCGCAGAAGGTCTTCAGTGAAGAACATTCCCCCCTCTCAGACAAGTGTTTCAGCTCTGAACTCCTCACACTGTAAGGGGGCCAGGCTGCATCCACCTCATTACGCCCTTCTACTGCCAACTTTTTTTCCTGGCACTGCTGGGATTGAAACCCGCACCTTGTGGATGGGTGGCGTCTCAAGGCGTGTCTTTTTAGACAGATGTCTCACCGATGTTAATGGGAAATTTAAGACATATGAAGTTCACTTTTGTTCCTCCTCGACCAGATCCAGCTGGAACTCTTTTCGGCTGCCTCGGCCATTGCCTTCAGGGTTCTGGTCCTCTTCTTACCTGAAATCCCCAGCTGAATCTGAATCAAACTGAATGCTTTGCAGTACCACGTCAATGTCCTTGTTTGAAACATAGAGAGTGACATTGTCCAGTCATAATTTTGTAGAAGCTTCACACCCTCGATTTTGAAGTGGGTTTTTAATTCCTATGAGACAAATCAATAGAAACAAAAACGCCACATCGGGGTGTTAAGTATCTTTTCTTTGTCTGTCATGACCTGAAAATGTATCTACACCAGTAATATGACTAAGATCATATCTCTAGCAGCACCTGACGAACTGTGTAAGGTATGTTCCTGGCGTCACAAATTTGGTTAGGATGAAGGATCAGTCTTGTAGGCCTATGATTTTATGACTCATTTGTGTAACAAGTGAATCCATATTGTCACACTGTTTCGTGTGTGTGTGTGTGTGTGTGTGTGTGTGTGTGTGTGTGTGTGTGTGTGTGTGTGTGTGTGTGTGTGCGTGCGCTCACTTTTGTGTGTGTGTGTGTGTGTGTGTGTGTGTGTGTGTGTGAGTGAGCGCGCGCGCACGTGAGTTTGTGTGAGTTTGTATGTGTGTGTGTGTGTAGAGGGTGTGTGGTGTGTGTGTGTGTGTGTGTGTGTGTGTGTGTGTGTGTGTGTGTGTGTGTGTGTGTGTGCGTGCGTGCATGCATACTGCATGCGTGTGTGCTTACTGCATGCATGCGTGCATGCACGTGCATGTGTGTGGTGTGTATGGTGTGTGTGTGTGTGCACCTGTAATGAATGTTCGTTGGTGGGGGGGGGGGGGGGGGTGGGGAGTGAAGAGAGCGAGGAGTAGAGGAGTGAGGAAGGTGGAAGTTTGATTTTTCATATCTGTGGTGCCCAGCTTTCACTTTCACTTCAAGGCACAGCCTTCCTTTTACTACAATTGGTACTCAAACAAAGTATTTCGAAACTAAAGATACACATATGCTGAGGAGATGGAGTAGCTTAGGTAAAATAATTACAGGTATTTGCCAGCCGACTATCATGCCGCGCAGTGCAAGTGTCATTAGTCTTATGATCCCTTAGATATATAGTATTAATCCCAAATAAAACATCATTGATATAGATTTGAAAATCTAACAGTGGGGATGAATACTTTGAGTAGGAAAACTAAGACTTCTTGATGTCTTCAACATATTGGTGAAGACCAGTAATGTAGGTAAAAGAGACATGATGCACAACTTCTGGTGTGTGGGGTTTGGGTTAAACAGTGCAGGTCCTAAAACACCTCCTGTGGCACACCACACACCAGATGGCATAGCGCAGATTCAGTCCTAGTTGACATTGCTTGACTACAAGAAATCACTGAGAAATAATGCAGCTCGTCTAATGATTATGCTCATGGATTGAATGTTGAGTTTAACCTTGTAGTAGAATTTCGTGGAATGCTCTAGTAAAGCCAGGAGAACAAAAGGCTTTTAGTCCATTATGTGGATATCGTTCTGAACGTCGCCTTTATCTATTTAACTTCCAAAATTCCACAGCGAGGAATATGTGCCTCACACCTACAAGTACAAACACTGTTCAAATTCATCATTATCTTAGATGTTTGGTATACTTGACATGCCTTTTTCAGTCCATCTTGTCTAGTCGCACACACCCATTCATTCACCCACGAAAGTTTTGATGCACTGGGTCTAGTGACTATATATCATTATTTTAATTTGAATTACATTCACAACACTGATATGGACGTCAAACACTGTTTCTACACACTGATTGTATTGACATATGACATAATTATTGTATATTTGAGAGAGAGAGAGAGAGAGAGAGAGAGAGAGAGAGAGAGAGAGAGGAGAGAGTGAGTGTGAGGTGCGTGCGTGTGCGCGTACGTGTGTGTATGTGTTGTGCGCGCACATGCGCGTGCATGCGTGCCTTTTGTGCTGTCTCAGTTTGTGGCTTCCCTGCATAAATGTCATTATGATCCACGGCGTGCAAAGATATCCATCATGCATTATTTTGACTATTTCCAATGATAATGGTGAAAGGTAATATCCGACTTGTTATTGCTTAAAAAGAAGGAAGAAGTCCGCGAGAAATACCAGAGCAAATCGCTCTGGCTGAGTGATCATGACACGTGCTCTGATTCGTAGATACCTTCTTTTCAGTCCTCACGGGAAACACCACCAAGCTGTCATTTGCCGAACAGTTCGAGTCGTTTGTGTGTCACAACTGCACATTGTTTATGAACACTTCCAATGCCACTTTCGTCCTTGACTCTACCGTGAAGAGCATTTGCAGCCAAGCAGAAATTAAAGGTTTCTCTGTACCTGGAGCTGGTGAAGTAGTACACGAAACCATTGACACTGGAGCTCAGGTAGGAAGACAGGTGAGCCATACTGACCAGAGTGGTGTACGTGTTCAATATTGACCAACAGCACTGAATCGAGGGTCAACGATTGGGAAAATTCGCTGAATGATGAAGGGGATAGACAGAACGAAGAATTTCAGGACAGCCAAATGGCCAGTTTGGTCGAGCTGATTTCTTTGTCCGACAAGAAGAGAGTTGTACGGTCACTCTGTCAAAGGGCTCGCTGTAATTTTACAGCCGTGATGATGATGGTGATGAGAACAATCACCAGGCAGCCAACAGCAACACATAGCCCATAGAATATTCCATCCAGAACATTCAACATCTCCTGATTCTGGAAGTAATACTCACTGGCCGTGAGTTGCCATGACTTTCGTCTTGTGCACAATTCGTAGAAGCAAACTGCTCTGTACATGGCGGTGACTACAAAACGCACAGACCCTATAACAGTTGTGCTGACAACGATGATGACTGCTAAGACCTTGGTCGGTGTACATCTTTGGTATGTTGAAGGAAATTAGACACTCACACACTGCTCTACGGAGACGATCACTGACGTCACCATGGACGCGTACCTGGCACCAGTGAGCCCTGTGATGTTGTTGTTCGTGATGTAGACGTGTATCACTCCAAGCCTCTCTGTTGCGAAGGGAGTGTGAAAACCATCAGCAAAGAGGATTAAGAGAAAGGTGAGGTAGATGAGATCGACGAGTGCTAGACAAAAGAGACAGAGGTTGGCTCTCTCTCTCAGGCCCTGCCTGTAGAAAACCACCATATTGACGATGTTGGCAGGAGCTCCGATCAAATACAGGACAGAGAAGAGAACGGCAGTCACGACCTTTTCAATGACGGTGGCTGTTTCCACACTGAGGAGGTTTCTGGGGTTGTCCCATGGGACACTGGTGTTCCATCCAATGAGGACACAGTTGTCGGCCTGGTGATCACTGGGGATGGCTGGTGCGTTGGTGTTCGGGGAGTTTGAAGGTGTGGTCATTTTCAGATGCGGTTCGTTATTTCACATCTTGGTTCTGTTCTGCGTTACAGCATGCACGAGAGAGAGAGAGAGAGAGAGGAGAGAGAGAGAGAGAGAGAGAGAGAGAGAGAGAGAGAGAGTGAAAATACGAATACGAATAATTCATTCAGTATAGGCCAAAGCCCCTAACTGAAGGGGGTGACACATATGGTAATGAAATCAAATCTATGACAAGAATTGCTTCGGGAGTACTCTAAGTATTATATCAATTTCATACTTACTTGCATAGGACGAAGTAACAATGAAACAAATTATAACTGTAACATGCTACAAAGTTGCTTTTCGTAATCTTTTCAAAGCTTCATATATGAACGTTGCAAGCGTTAAAAGAGTGGTCTGATTCTAGACGACAATAACATATTAAATCGAAAGTTACAGGGATTATTAAAACATTTAGGTGGGATTAGTTTCTCTCTAACATCCTGGAGAACGGGACGAAAACACAAGAAATTAATTTCATCCTCTTTAGCTCTACTACACAATCGACTAAACACGTCTCGTTCATGTTCAAGTCTGTATCTACAACGATGGCTAGCAGTATCAAGAGGAGAGAGAGGAGAGAGAGAGAGAGAGAAAACATATAAAGTATTTTAATGATAGCGACATTGACTCATACGAATCCCTTATCTGTGGACATTTACAAAATGGAGATCAGTCCGTACAGAGGTGAAGGAGAGTTACTAACGGTGCTTTGTGGACACTTTACAGGTGGAACTCCTTCACCTGAGCCTACGTATTCTGTCCCATGTTAAACAAGACTAGACAGACAGGGAAACCTGGTAATCCGATCTGTTTGCCCCATCCCATCACAAGGATGATACAGTTTGCCATTGGCCAGTGCCCTTCTCAGAAGCAGGCAAGGGGTTAACTGGAATATGTGTTCATTAATCACGAAGGAAGAATGACGGAATATAACGGTTTGGTTATTATGATTGTGAAACATTTCGAGGAAAATAAGAACAAAGAAATGGAAAAAAACGCTTTTTTTGTTCGATTGTTTTAATTGGACAAAACACTTTTAAAGGCTGTTACTTTTTTACTTGACATAATTTACAATGCATAAACTGCTTATAGTTATGCTGTTCTTGTTTGCAAAAAGGATGAGAGTGACTGTTTAAATAAATATTCTGTCAAATCCGTATCGTAGTCGAGAATTATGTTTTATAAATAAAGAGTTCACAGAAATTCTCTGAACAGTTAATTAAACCACCTACCCTTACTGCTCCCACCTTAAGTGTGGAAAACCCTTCATCTGGACAATGTTTTATGGAAGGCATTTAATATCGATTTAAATTGTGATTAGACGGATGTTTGGATGTTTATCTTTGTTTTTCAAGGGAATTTGGAGACTGATGTGTTATGCTAGGAGCTTGTCACGACTGAAGACAATCCTCATATAGCTATGCAGAGCATACCATGAACAACATTCTGATGTAGACTTGGTGTTCTATCCTATGTTAATTGGTCTGATACAGCCTTAAGCCAAGGCGGACAGATATGAAGTGGTAACACCTTAAACATAGCCCCCCCCCCCCCCCCTTGTCTCATCTGTGCCATTTCTGTACATTTTCCCCGTATCTTGCAGTGTATCAGAATGCTGGGCAGAGAGACTGTAGTCAGGACCAGTGTTAAATGCATATCAAGAGTCAATATATTGTTTTTGTTGTTGATTTGCCATGACGCTGTAATGTGCCATGTTGATACCTGATACTTTGTGTGATAAACAGTTGTCGTTCCATTCACTTGCCTGTAAAATGCCTGGACTAAAAGTGAACTGTAACCTAACTAATAGAAAGGCTACTGTGTATGTGACAGGGTTATTGTTGCTTTTTATGAATGAATTTGTCTGTGTGTTCAGTACTTAAACTATGTGTTTATTTTTAAGACTGTCTGTTAGATTCTTAGCTGTGGCAGTGGTGAGGAGTCTGTCTGGTTTCGTGACCGTGGCATCTCCATCTGCAAGAATGTTAAACGTGTCCTGACTGGCCCCTGCCCAGAGTTGAGTTTGCTATGAGCTCAACTGCAAGGACTGGGGCCACTCAGTTGAGTTTGCTATGAGCTCAACGGCAAGGACTGGGGCCATACAGTTGAGTTTCAGCCACTTAGTTAATGCATTTCTGAGACTGTTGGTCAATTTTCCTAACCAATACTGCAGGTGTCTGTGTCTCTTGGGTCTGGCTGACGCCAGGAAGTATCATGAAAGTACGCATAGAGCGCCACTCTACCATGCAGTCTGAGTCCAGAATGGAAAGCCATAGCATCATCTTAATCATCCTCGTCCACATCTGTCAGCTTCAAATGTCCACATCCTGCGGCTCTTCATGCCCACTGTCACAGTGAATCAGGTTAACTTTCCTTTCAACATCTGTGCCTTTTCTCGTTTGGGTTTCCCCAAGCAGATTCTGTCTGATCAGGGTACGCATTTCAACTCTAATCTCATGGAGCAGTTTCATGCTTTGTGTGGTGCAAAGGGAATACGTACATCGCCGTATCACCCGCAGGCGAATGGTCATGTTGAGAGATTCCATGGGACTTCGAAGTCCATGTTGAAAAAGATTGTCCGTACTCAACCAAAGGTGTGGTATCGTTATTTGCGTGTTCGTTGCATACAGGGAGTCGTGGACTCAGTCAGATGTTCAGGATGTTGAGGCCAAACCTCTCTTTTCTTACCTGTTTGAACTCAAGAATGTCATTGCTGACTCATGTAAGTTAGCCATGGAGAATTCTGCTGATTCTGCCGTGAATGATAAAAGCTACTTTGACAAGAAGGCAAGGGAACGTCGTTTCGGAGTTGACGATGAAGTCTTAGTTTTGTTACCGACTGACTCTAGCAAGTTGTTAGCCAGTTGGTCAGAGTCGTTCCCGGCGGTCAAAGTCTTGAATCCAGATTACAAAGTTCTTGTCAAGGGCAAGGAAAAGATCTTTCATGCGAATTCGCTCAAAAAGTATATTCGTCGTACTGTTGCGTCTACTTCTGATGTTGTTGTACCTATAGTTGTTCTTTCACAGGATACTTCAGTGCCTTGGTCAGAGATACCACCGTTGGCTTGTGACCAAGAACAGGGTTCTTCGGAGTGTTCTCCATGAGCTGGTCTTTCTATGGTTACACAGGATCCCTCTCCTGACACTGTTGTTCGTGAAGTGGTTTGTACAGTTGGTGTCATCCAGGACTGTGATGACGCTTTACCGATTCCCACTTTCACTATTCAGCAGACGTCTTCTATGCCAGATGAAGATGTTCGTTCTGTACAGTTTGATTCTGTACAGTTCGATTCTGTACAGTTCGTTCTGTACAGTTTGATTCTGTACAGTGCGTTCTGTACAGTTCGTTCTGTACATTCTGTACAGTCTGACAGCAGGTCCAGGGAGTTGTGTGCAGTGTTTGATGATTTTCAGGACATTTCGACTCCTAAACCAAGTTCTTTCTCAGGTGATGCACTTTACAGATCCCTCTTACAACGGATGTCCCTAATATAAAGAAGTCTTATGATATCCCCTTTTCTGTGAAAGAGGTTGTTGAGAGAGAGATTGGTGTCATGTTGGATCTTGGTGTCACTGAGCCATCGAATAGTTCATATTCATCTCCAGTTGTGTTGGTCAGGAAGAAAGATGGTATGCGTCGTTTTTACATTAATTTCAGGTCTTTGAATAAGATTACCGTCTTTGATGCTGACCCTATTCCTGACGTTGAGAGTCTTTTTGTAAGGTTAGCTTACGCTCAGTTTTTCACAAAGATCGATCTTGCAAAAGGGTACTGGCGGATTGTTGTTAAGCCGGAGGATCGTCTGAAGACGGCTTTTACAACACATATGGGTCTATTCCGGTTTGTCAGGATGCTTTTGGACTTGTGTTGGCTCCTGCAGCGTTTGCACGTATGATGCTTATGCAGGCATTAGATCAGTTTTCTGCTGTCAACGTCTTTGGTGGATTCTTGTGCACAGTGTGTCATGGGATGATGTTCTTAGTCATGTGAAGGGGGTGCTCTCTTTACTGAGGTCTTTCAACCTCACAGCTCGTCCTTCGACGATCGAGGCAGGCTTTCATTCACTTGAGTTTCTTGGTCATGTTGTTGGAGGTAATGCTATGCATCCTGAAGGGAAGAAGGTTGATAAAATTTTGAAGATATCAACTCCTACTACCAGGAAGCAGGTCAGATCTTTGTTGGGGTTGCTCAGGTTTTACAGGAGATATGTTCCTGGGTTTGTTACTTTGAGTGCTCCACTGGAAGGTCTATTTTTTTGACTCCTAAGTGTGCTGAAGCTTTGAAGAAGAATCAGGGAATCTTGTCTTCTGCACCTGTGTTGTTGTTACCTAGGTTGGTAATCCTTTTGTTCTCAGGACTGATGCTAGTTCTGTTGGTTTGGGTGCTGTATTGCTTCAGGAGAATGATGATGTCCTTCACCCAGTCGTGTTCACTAGTGAAAAGTTGCTGGATAGTGAGAAGGTGTACAGTACTATTGAGCGGGAATGTTTAGAAATTGTCTGTGCTGTGCAGAAGTTTGTTAGGTTTCTTTGGGAAGTCAGATTTATCCTGCAGACGGATCATCGTCCCTTGACGTACCTGCGAACGTCAAACTTCAAGAACTCAAGAATTATGCAATGGGCGTTGTCGTTGCAAGAGTTCTCGTTTGAAGTCCAGCCACTTCCTGGTTCGCGAATCTTCTCTCCCGTTCATGTGAGGATCAGCTGATCCCCTTAGGAAGTGAGTTTCCTTATGTGAACTGTAGTGTTTTCTGATGCTGTTTTGATGTGTGATTTCTGGGTTTTTGCATTCTGCTGTCAGTTTACTTCAACTTCAAAAAAAAAAAAAAAAAAAAAAAATCGGTCATTGTTTTTATTTTAGGAGGGGAAGTATTATGACGTCAAAGTAAAATTACATACCAACATGGCGTAAATGAAAAGAACAACGAGGTGAGAGAATAAAAAAACCAGTGAGGCCCCTGAGTCCAGCCTGGAACTGATTATCACCGGGTGTGGGGGTACAGCCCATGCCCCTGCCACTGTCTCCGTCAAGATGACGTGGAGAGGCTGACCGCCAGGTCGGTAGTGGAATAGTGTGGTAAAGGGCGTCAGGATTCTCCGTCAAGACGACGTGGAGAGGCTGACCGCCAGGTCGGTAGTGGAATAGTGTGGTAAAGGGCGTCAGGATTCTCCGTCAAGATGACGTGGAGAGGCTGACCGCCAGGTCAGTAGTGGAATTGTATAGTAAAGGGCGTCAGGATTCTCCGTCAAGACGACGTGGAGAGGCTGACTGCCAGGTCGGTAGTGGAATTGTATAGTAAAGGGCGTCAGGATTCTCCGTCAAGACGATGTGGAGAGGCTGACAGCCAGGTCGGTTGTCCGACGTGATCTTCTGTGTGGGTGTACCCTGTGGGACTTTGAACGGTATTCGTGAAGAGCTCTGCTTGCCGTGTGAAGACTGTGACTTGAGGATTCTCCATCAAGACGATGTGGAGAGGCTGACCGCTTGGTCGGTTGTCCAACGTGATCTTCTGTGTGGGTGTACCCTGTTGGAATTCGAACGGTATTCGTGAACGGCTGTGCTTGCCGTGTGAAGACTGTGACTAGGGCTCGTTGCAGCCAGCTGTATGGACTGTGTCTGTTGGGACACTACTGATGGTGCCAGTGAGAACTGTGTTAGAAAAGAAATATTTAATGTGTCAGTTTTGAGAGTGATGGTTGAAGCTCCTGTGTTTGTTAAATGTCCTTGCTGATTGGGTAGCGTGTATTGATTTCATGCCGATTTATACTGACATGTGTTTATGTTTAGATGGTTCAGGAAGCATATAAAAGAAATAAACTTAACTTGTGAGTGCTTGGTTGTTCATGTTTGTGTGATGTGGGTGTGTGTAAGGAAAAATCGTTACAAGCATCCAAACTTTTGAAAGTGAGAGTCAGAAAGTCATACATACAGCACCACACCATCTGTAAGAACAGTGCTTGCAGTACACATGTGCTTTTCACCTCTGACAGAGAACTAAAAGTTTCTGTGGGTAGTCTGCCCTGCACTCAGTACCCTTCATGCCCACCTCTTCCCCTGTTGTCAATTGAAATAGCAAATTACCTCCTTTGTTTAGCGTTCATTTATTTGAATTAAAGTGTTCAAGGAGCTGATTATTTTCATTGCCAGTGTTCAAACATTTTTATAAGTGGCAAGATTGGAAAGACTATGTGCAGAATGGTAACAATTCAAAATAAATCACATGTAGTAATCCTTATACTGTATTTAGTCTAATTTGTGGTAAACTTTACCATGGACTTTTTCTCAGCAGTGTCAAACGCCAGTAAACCAAACTTTGCACAATGTAAAATATTGTGAAGACCTTTCCAGCTGTCCCCTTAATGAAGATGTCACCTACTTAGAAGGACAGTAAAGCTGCTGTTAACGTTTTCAGCACTGCTTTCAATAAGTAAGACTGTAATGACTTGCCACCATTGCATTACACGTTTATCAGAGATATATTAAATGATGTGCAAATCTTGCAACAAACAGTAGTTAACATTCTATCAGAACATTTACGTAATTTCTATCGAGCAAATGAGTAATCACAAATAAAACTTTTACAAGACATAGAACAGAGATACGTCACATATAGGTGTCTCTTGCCAAACATGGCAAAGAAAGTCATCCTCATTCTGTGGTGAATCAAACAACTAAAGTCCAATGGAAGCACCAAACCAAACGGTCTTACACGTTTCTGCAATGATTGTTCCGAAGGTATTTCACTACAACACCAACTTGTCTCAGTGACTGGAATAAACATATACTAGGAAAAATAGATTTGAGGGCATCAGAAAAGAAAGTGCCAAAGAAAATAAATGTCATCAGTGATAACAGTTCTCAACTGAAGTCGGACATTTGGTGCATGTCTGGGCTACAAACGGCCAATCGATGAAAACGGTCTTCATTTAAAGTACAACGCTCTGAATGTGGATGTCGTAATTTAAGGGAATCAAAAGAAAACAGGAGACATCCTTCCCTCAATTCTCAGCTGCTCATCCCTCTTCCTCACAGCTTCCCCTTTCCTCTTGCAAGGAACATAACCATACACGCCATTGAATTGCTTACGTTTTTTCCTTTTTTTCACTCTTTCATCTCAGACCGCTGTTTCGAGTTGCATTTGAAAAATTGTAAGCATTCCTGTCGAAATCTGATGGAACAAAAGCTGTAGACCAAAGGGTTTATGACACTGTTGATGAAGTGAGATCGCAGTCCAATGCGGTAACCATTGATACCCAAAGCCTCAATAAGAGCAGGTTCCCCCTGGCGAGAGCGCACCGTCACCAAAGCGATGTAAGGAAGATAGTTGACGATGAACACGACAGTGAGCACGAACATCATGAAGGTGGTTCGGTTAGGGATCTTCCTCACAGAGCCGTGTGGTTTTGGGGTGGACTTGTCATGGCTGACAAAGCCTTTGGCGTTATGGGCCACCTGTCTGCTCTGTGACACACCTGTACGTGACCCGGATGACGCCCCTGCACGCTGCTCTTGCTCTGAGCTTATTCCGCCATTGTTGTGAACTTTGACACCACCAGAGACAGCCCTGTTATTCACGCTGTTTGGATGGAGATCATTTCTTCGGTGTCTGTTCTCAGTGTTGCTCATGAGTTGATCGCAGTAAGAGATCTTAGTGTCAGAGTTTGTTGTCCGGGAGGATATATTGTACACCAAGTCTTTGCTGGGTGAAGAAGAAATCTGAGTCATGTCCTTAACGTGATTTTGTGCTGTTTTTGCTCGTGAATCCTTTAACGTATCTTCATGGACAGGAGCATTTTGACTCATTACCGTAGAGTCCGTTTTAGATACGTCGTTTCTGGCTTTGGTAGACTGTTGACTATTGACAGAAGAGCTGTGTGTACCCCCTGAAGAACCGTCTTGAAAGGCCAAGGCGTGTGAATGCCGAACACCCGCCTTCGTTTTATGTTTGCTGGCAGCAGTGTTCATGATAATGGCCGTATTCTTCTTGTGCAACCACAGTTCCCGCGCTATTCTCACATAGGACACCAGCATCAGCACAAAGCATAGGGTCATTAAGACGTTGCTGATGACATTGTAAATGAAGAGGAAAAGAGATGAGGCATACTGGTCGTCGATGGAACATTCCAGACCGGTGACGTTGCTGTCCACGTAGTGCACTAGGCCAGGCCCAGTGAGGACCATGTAGGGGGCAGTGTAGAACACGGCCAACACCGAGCACTCCACCAGAACGACAACGGCGTGTTTGACGGTGGTGGGGTTCGACTCCGGATTGCAGATGGCCCTCTGACGGTCAAAAGCCACGGCCACCAGAAGAACCGCCGACAGGGAGCTGATAAGGCTCTTCACAGTGCGGAAGAACTTGCACAGCCAGCGGTCCTCGAATGTGTTGCTGAAGCGGATCTCCACGATGTCCATGGGCAGGGTCAGCACGTTGTGCATCAGGTCACAGACACTCATGGCCAGAATGTATGTCCTGGTCACGCTGGGTTTGAATCTCTTGTAATACACCATGAACACCAGGGTGTTACCCGCCAGGCCAAACGGCATGCCGAGGGTGATGCAGCATAGCGTTGGGACCAGAGCTGCCACAAACTGAATGTTCTTGCTTTCTAAGTAGTCCTTGATGTTGAAGGGAATGGCGGTGGTGTGGTGGGGTGTCTGGTTGGAAGAATGGAACTGGGTGGTGACGTCTCCCAGGGAAACTGGAGTTGCACTGTCCACCATTGTCTGCATTCTACCGTGTACAACAGGATTCACAAGGAGTGTATTTTCAGACCCAAAAAGTCTGCTTATGTGACCTCCACTGATTGACACTGCAGTCACAGTGAGCTGGAGATGAACCTGCAACAATGCACACATGCAGTCAGTGTAGTTTGCTCTCTCTCCCTCTCTCTCTCTCTCTCTCTCTCTCACTCTCTCTCTCTCTCTCTCTCTCTCTCTCTCTCTCTCTCTCTCTCTCTCTCTCTCTCTCTCTCCCCACGTTAGGTTTGTCCAGCAATAAAAGTGGTTCATAAAAGCTTATTCAACCCCACGTGACTGGCGTGTGACCTACTTTACTCACACTCAGTACAGTGATGGACTTATTTTCAACGACGTAGCCCTGTGTACTGTCACTAAACCGTACAGGCAGATGTCACGAAATGGACCATTAATCGCTTCGTTCTCCATGGTACCAGTATTAACAGATGTCGTTTTAAACTTGTCTTCACTACAAATGCATCTTTTCTTTGAAGTATAAAATTGTATTGTAGTTAGATACCATTTTCCTTCACCTTGTTCACGTTGTGTGGCAAAAGGCAGATCTTTCAGGACTGCTGTGCAGACAAGCACCAAGTCAAGTCAAGTCAAGTCAAGTCAAATCAAGTCAAGAACACTTTAATATCTCCAAAGAGAAACTGAGATTGGTCATAAAAGCAACAAATCACAAATCACGTGTCACATCCACCCACTCGCACACATAGAATAATACATGCGGGTGCTTGCGCGCGCACGTGCGCACACGCACACACACACACACACACACACACACACACACACATATATATATATATATATATATATATATCCCTTGCATTCTTGAATAGATCCTCAAACATAGGCTCAAAGATTGTCCCCTACATTTTATACTGTTTGCATAACGTTTTTAGTTGCAAAGTGAAACGACTACAGGCGGAAATCTAAACAAATCTTAAATAAATGTTAGCGAACCGCCCAGAGAAACGTGGACAAACTAGTCACAAGACAAAACGCGACGCGTTTCAACCTCTTAGGCCTTCTTCAGGCAAGATACAAACAAATAGGACAACGAAAATTCACTTAGCTTTGATCACTTCAGAGTTCAGCGCAAGGAAGGCATTGAATAAAAAAAAAAATAACGTTTTTAGTTTTTCAGCAACTCTTTTCCTCTCCACACTTTCGTTTTGTTTCATTTTACTACCCTTCGCTGGCTGCTTTGGGGGTGCTGTTGGATTCTTCTTTGAACCCTTGGTGGTGAGAACACCACAGAATTATGGACTGTGGTGTGTCTCTATTTGATGCCAAGAGCACAGACACAATCAGCCGTGTCTCCCTGATGAGTCCGATCCAGTCGACGAAAGCCCTAGGAGCAGGCAATATAAATAGATCTGCCTTCGAGAGGGATTGCGATGGTTCCCTCATGCGGCCAGCAAAGGGTTTTCATATTGATAACATATTTTCTTAATTTTATGTTCCTATTTTCTTCATCTTCAACCCTCACCCCCACCCCATTTTTTCTTTTTTTTTTCTTTTTGAATATTCAAATATATGTCAAGTCATTACTATAATGACGGAAGAATTGTTAGCCTGCACTTGTTTTCCCCCACTACCTTATTGTTCAGCATTATATATATATATATATATATATAAATATATATATAGATAATGGTGGCAAGTGCCAACAGAGATTTTAGAAAAATGCTCAACCGCACTGGGAGCAACATTTGTTAAAAAGGAAAGGTTTAAAATTTTACCTACAACGTTGTTTCATGCATGAAACCGCATGCGGTTGCAATCGTCAGGATGTGGTGGGTCTGTGCTGCCGGTGTTTTATAACTGCTTGTGTTGTCTGTCATCACGTGCTGTCTGTGTTTTTCGTGTGTTTCTGATTCTTGTTCACTGATAGGAATTTCCACTTGTGCCTGCAGTTGTTAACCATTTCTACCCTGGTGTTTAAAGTTGCCATTTGTGGTTTGCATAGTATTATGTATTTTTCTGTTGAGCATAGGTTACATCTTTTTGAAATATTGTTATATGGTGCTGCTCTTTTTATGATTTTCCAGGATATATTGTAGTCTATTTTTTTCTCTTTGAGCTTCCAGATATATTTACTCAATTCTGTTTGGTTTTTGTATCTTTCTTTGTTAAATGACTGTTTGTGGTTTGCATATCTAGTTTTAAATTGGTTTTCAGTAATACCTATATATGTTTCTTCTGCGTTCTCTGATGTTACAGTGGCTTGGTACACAATGTTGTTGTAGAGGCATTTGTTGCTCAGAGGGCACTGTTCTTTCTTGATGCAGTTGCAAGATTTCCTTTCGTCACCCTCGTTTTTCTCTATACTGCTTTTCATTTTGTTGGTTGAATCAATGATGTTTTTAAGGTTGGGCATACATGAGTATGATAATTTGATGTTACTTTTGTTAAATATCTTGGATAATTTGTGCTCTTTTGGAAATGATGATGTTAGGATTCTAAAGAATTCTTTCCCTATATTTGTTTTTACTCTTCCGTCATATGGGGGGTTGAACCATATGATCTTCCTTTTCCTGTTCTTCTTGTGTCTGCTCATGTCATTATCTGGATCATATTGTAGTTTGTAGTTGTAGCCACTTTTGTGTAACGCTTCTTGATATTCAGCTGCAGCGTTATTGAATGCTGTTTCATTACATGACAGGTTAGATAATCTCTGCATCAAGAAAGAACAGTGCCCTCTGAGCAACAAATGCCTCTACAACAACATTGTGTACCAAGCCACTGTAACATCAGAGAACGCAGAAGAAACATATATAGGTATTACTGAAAACCAATTTAAAACTAGATATGCAAACCACAAACAGTCATTTAACAAAGAAAGATACAAAAACCAAACAGAATTGAGTAAATATATCTGGAAGCTCAAAGAGAAAAAAATAGACTACAATATATCCTGGAAAATCATAAAAAGAGCAGCACCATATAACAATATTTCAAAAAGATGTAACCTATGCTCAACAGAAAAATACATAATACTATGCAAACCACAAATGGCAACTTTAAACACCAGGATAGAAATGGTTAACAACTGCAGGCACAAGTGGAAATTCCTATCAGTGAACAAGAATCAGAAACACACGAAAAACACAGACAGCACGTGATGACAGACAACACAAGCAGTTATAAAACACCGGCAGCACAGACCCACCACATCCTGACGATTGCAACCGCATGCGGTTTCATGCATGAAACAACGTTGTAGGTAAAATTTTAAACCTTTCCTTTTTAACAAATATATATATATATATATATTTATATATATATATATATATATATATATATATATGAACAATATAAAAAAGTCCTTAAAAAATCTGAAGGTGCTCAACCCCTTGGGGAGCAACATTTGTTAAAAAATATTTTTAAAAAATGAAGTAGTAAAATCTACAAGCTTGTTTCAAGCCTTGCTATCATCAGGAGCAGGCAATATAAATAGATCTGCCTTCGAGAGGGATTGCGATGGTTCCCTCATGCGGCCAGCGAAGGGTTTTCGCTATCCTGATGATAGCAAGGCTTGAAACAAGCTTGTAGATTTTACTACTTCATTTAAAAAAATATTTTTTAACAAATATATATATATATCGATAGATAGATAGATAGATAGATAGATAGATAGATCTACAAACAAGCTTTCTGAACTGGATCTTACTGAAAGTTTAGTTATGATTCAGGAATTTGGTGGAACAAACTGTTTTTGGTTCTATTTGTCTTGATTTTTGGAATTTGGAATCTTCATCCAGAGAGTAGAACGTTGTAGTTTTTGATAGAACATGAGAACTGTCGGCAGCAATGTTCACAGCTTTTTGTGTGACTTGACATTTATACAATTTATCTAACTGTTCTTGATTTTGCCAATAATCTTTCCACATGTATTCACCACTCTGTTTAAAATGTTTTTGTTTTTCACGCTAAGATTTTTAAATCAGCATAAAAAGCCAAAGGACAACACTGATTCTACAAAACAACGATAAAACGTATTTAAGATGTCCTTTTAAACAGCAAGAGACCGAAGTTTCTGAGACAGTATAATTATTCTAGATTGACATATTTTTGAAGATAAATTGAGTATTTGCGCTGAAATTCTGCTTATCATCTAAAATAGCACCCAGACACTTATATTCACTTACACGTTCCACTTTGGTATTTTCGATATACAAGTAAAGGACAGGAGCTGGGTTTCTTCGAAAATCAATTGCCATCTCCTTCGTCTTACTGACATTCAAGTCTAGACAGTTCTCTTTGCACCACGTACAAAAACGTTCCACCTCTTGAAAATAAATGTTATCTGAATTTGACAGATCTTCTAAAGCAAAATCGTCTGAGTACTTTATCACAGGAGTGACAGAAGAGCCAGTACAATCATCTGTATAAAGAGTAAAGAGTACAGGGGAGAGAACGGCGTCTTGAGGTGCACCAGTAAATGTGGTTCTAGCTGATGATTATTTTCCCTCAAAGTGTACGCACTGTAACCTGTTGACTAAAAAGTTCATAATCCATAAAATCAGTTTTGGATTGACCTGTAAAGTTCGAATTTCTTTGCCATAATGTGTTGTTGAATAGTATTAAAAGCTGGTGAGAAATCAGTAATCAGGAAGCGAAAAAAAAATCTTTGTTTTCAAGGTGTATGTATGCATGGTTTAAAAGAGCGATTATTGCATAATGTGTACTTCTGTTCTGTTTGTATGCAAATTGATATGGATCACAAAGCTGTTTGACTTGGGGAAGAAGAATCTGAAAGACAAGGCGTTCAAAATATTTCATTACAAGGGATATAAACATTCAAGATACTCGGATTTCTTGTTTTTTTGGTACAGGACAAACTGTTGCATGTGTTTCCAGACAGAGGGCAAAACTCCACAATTCAAAGACCATGAGAACAGCCTAGAGGAAACATATGACAATTGTTCTGAACATGATTTTAAAAGATTTCCACAAATATTGTCTGGGTCTGCAGCCTTAGTTATTTGTATCTTTTTGAGCAAACCTCGAACAGCAGAATCATCAATATGAAAAAACAACTCCATCAACGTTATCACAGCTGTTTGAAATATTCGACAAAACAGGTTTCATTTCAAAACGGCAATAAAAATCATTTAGTTTGTTAGCAAAATCACATTCCTTTGCTGATAGATTACAAACACTTCGTGGTTTATTCTATCCAGTGAGAATTTTAGGCCATCCCATGCATTTTGCATGTTTCCCGAATCAAACTGCTTTTCTACGTTTTCTCTGTATGCCATCTTTGCGTCCTTTAGTTCATGTCTTAATTTTCTTTGAACTGCTTTCTTTACAAAATTATCCTTCGATTGAAATGCGATTTTTTTTTCATTCAGTGTTTTCGTTAAAGATTTGAAAACCGAGGATTATTGTTGGGAAACATTTTAACAGGTTTCTTTGGTATCAACATGTTTTCACAAAAGGTAACATAATCAGAGATGACATTAGCAGCTTCAGCTACATCAACACAAGCATTAAAAAAAACGTCCCAGTCTGTGCACTCACAGCAAGCTCGCAGTTGTTCTATGCTTGGGGAGGGGGGGGGGGGGGGGGCGTGTTATGTCAGTGCAAAGAACTCTTCCACCTGCTGGGAGTTCTGCGCTTGCATATTCCTCTTTTCTGTGACTCTGTCGTTTTTTTTAAGACCTGTTTTCTTTTTTCGTTACTGCCATCTAACTGTTTATCTGCCATTGTGGACCACCATCTGTCTTTGTTCTGTAAACTCAGACATTGTTTTCAACCTGTGGTAGTAGTTTATGACATGCCAGCATTTGTGTTGTAATCTTGCAGTTCCGTAGTGAACGTAGTATACACTATCCAGTGTGGGCCTGTGGTAGTAGTTTATGACATGCCAGCTTTTGTGTTGTAATCTTGCAGTTCCGGAGTGAAGGTAGTACACACTATCCAGTGTAAACGCTGGCTGTCCTTTATACAGCGCTACTCTTTGCCTGAAAGGCTTTTTTTGGTGGCATTGAAGTGTTTTCCTTGAAATTTTGCAAAATGTTTTACAATCTGGGAGCGCTCAATCAGGGGAAATGCGTTGTGCTCTCAGACAGCCTGATTTTGTATGCAACAAGATAACGATAGCCTGGTCATCATGTCATAACTACTTTTGTTATTCTTTTCAGGATGCATTCACATTTGGATGATCTAAGTTGTTTTGTCATGTGACATTCCCTCCTGTATGCCTTTGACAGCCCTGAACAGGCTGTGTGTGGACGGATAGGCTATAGTGATTAGAATATGAAACTCCCTTTGTTCATTCGTCGTGCCGACAGACAGTCATACAGAAGAGAGAGAGAGAGAGAGAGAGAGAGAGAGAGAGAGAGAGAGAGAGAGAGAGAAGAGAGAAGAGAGAGAGAGAGAGAGAGAGAG
>CM065742.1:42987355-42997355 GCA_033310375.1 Conus canariensis
TGTGTAAAATAATTCAAATCGTTTCATAGTACGAATCGAGATATGACAAGGGAGAGTGCGGAAAGTGTATTGTTGATTCTGTCACAGAGATCGGATGCCAGTTCAACTACTGCAGAATTTTGTCAGTGACACTAAGCTTGTTGCCACATGGAATCTTCTAAGTGCACTGGGTGCAAGTTGCACCTACAACCTTTGTTCAGCGTATTATCTGAAAGACTAGCACCCGGCCCATTGCTTCAGATCTTGTGCAGGGGGCCTAAGAGGTTGGGCCCAGAGTAGTAGAGGGTCGGGGAGAGAAGGGAAAGGAAGGGGAGGGGGAGGAGGAGGCAACCTCAAGTAAGATTTGAACCACAGACTCTGTACTGTCTTGCTGTCTAGGTGAGTGTGTTATTTACTTGGCCACAATTCCACTGTTGGGAGAGTGATATAAGACAGCCAGAAATGGTTGGGAGAAAGAGAAAGGAGGGGGTTTGCAGTTTAATACAAGAATGTCTTGCTTGTCCTCACTAGAAGACATTAGAAATCTCTTCTGTGTTTCATAGTATGATGCAATAGGGAAAGAGAGATAAACATCCAAAAGATAAACATCCAAACATCCGTCTAATCACAATTTAAATCAATATCAAATGACATCCATTGCACAGATGAAGGGGTTTCTACACTTTAGGCGGGAGCAGTAAGGGGTTGGTGGTTTAATTAACTGTTCAGAGAATTTCTGTGAACTCTATTTATGAAACATAATTCCCAGCCACGATACGGATTTGACAGAATATTTATTTAAACAGTTACTCTTATCCTTTTTGCAAACGAGAACAGCGTAACTATATATGCAGTTTATGTATCTGTAAATTATGACAAGCAAGGAAAGTACCAGCCTTTAAAAGCGTTTTGTCTGATCAAAACAAACAAACAAACAAAAAAACAGTGTTTTTTTTTCCAATTTTTTTTAGTATTGTTCTTATTTTCCTCGAAATGTTTCACACTCATAATAACCAAAGCGTTATATTCTGTAATTCTTCCTTCGTGATTAATGAACACAGATTCCAATTAATCCCTTGCCTGCTTCTGAGAAGGGCACTGGCCAATGGCAAACTGTATCATCCTTGTGATGGGATGGGGCAAACAGATTGGATTACCAGGTTTCCCTGTCTGTCTTGTCTTGTTTAACATGGGACAGAATACATAGGCTCCACCTGTTCCAAGAGTTCCACCTGTAAAGTGTCCACAAAGCACGGTTAGTAACTCTCCTTCACCCCTGTGTGGACCGACCTCCATTTCGTAAACCTCCACAGGTAAGGGATTCGTATGGGTCGATGTCTTCATCATTAAAACACTTTATACGCTCTCTCTCTCTCTCTCTCTCTCTCTCTCTCTCTCTCTCTCTCTCTCCTCTCTCTCTCTCTCTCTCTCTCTCGTCCATGCTGTAACGCAGAACAGAACCCAGACTGTGAAATAACGAACCTCGTCTGAAAATGACCACACCTTCAAACTCCCTGAACACCAACGCACCAGCCATCCCCAGTGATCACCAGGCCGACAACTGTGTCCTCATTGGATGGAACACCAGTGTCCCATGGGACAACCCCAGAAACCTCCTCAGTGTGGAAACAGCCACCGTCATTGAAAAGGTCGTGACTGCCGTTCTCTTCCCTGTCCTGTATTTGATCGGAGCTCCTGCCAACATCGTCAATATGGTGGTTTTCTACAGGCAGGGCCTGAGAGAGAGAACCAACCTCTGTCTCTTTTGTCTAGCACTCATTGATCTCATCTACCTCACCTTTCTCTTAATCCTCTTTGCTGATGGTTTTCACACTCCCTTCGCAATGGAGAGGCTTGGAGTGATACACGTCTACATCACGAACAACAACATCACAGGTCTCACTGGTGCCAGGTACGCGTCCATGGTGATGTCAGTGATCGTCTCTGTAGAGCGGTGTGTGAGTGTCTGGCTTCCTTCAACATCCCAAAGATGTACACCGACCAAGATCTTAGCAATCATCATAGTTGTCACCACGACTGTTGTAGGGTCCGTGCGTTTTGTCGTCAGCGCCATGTACCGAGCAGTTTGCTTTTATGAACTGCGCACAAGACGAAAGTCATGGCAACTCACGGCCAGCGAGTATTACTTCCAGAATCAGGAGATGTTGAATGTTCTGGATGGAATATTCTATGGGCTATGTGTTGGTGTTGGCTGCCCGGGGATTGTACTCGTCACCATCATCATCACGGCTGTAAAATTACAGCGAGCCCTTCGACAGAGTGACCGTACATCTCTCTTCTTGTCGGACAAAGAAATCAGCTCGACCAAAATGGTCATTTGGCTGTCCCTGAAATTCTTCGTTCTGTCTATCCCCTTCATCATTCAGCGAATTTTCCCAATCGTTGACCCTCGATTCAGTGCTGTTGGTCAATATTTGAACACGTACACCACTGTGGTCAGTGTGGCTCACCTGTCTTCCTACCTGAGCTCCAGTGTCAATGGTTTCGTGTACTACTTCACCAGCTCCAGGTACAGAGAAACCTTTCATGTTCTGCTGGGCTGCAAATGCTCTTCACGGTCGAGTCAAGGACGAAAGTAGCGTTGGAAGTGTTCATAAACAATGTGCAGTTGTGACACACAAACGACTCGAACTGTTCGGCAAATGACAGCTTGGTGTGTGTTTCCCGTGAGGACTGAAAAGAAGTTATCTACGAATCAGAGCACTTGTCATGATCACTCGAGCCAGAGCCGATTGTTTCTGGTATTTCTCGCGGATTTCTTCCTTCTTTTTAAGCAATGCATGAGAAGGAAGTGTTTCTTTACGGTTACTGTTTCCTACCCCTTAAAATCGTGTTTGCAAAACAATCAAGGTAATAAATGCATGGAAAACTAAAACTGAGAATGGCCTTTTGTTTCTCAAGATCGGTATATACTTTGCCTTTTACATGTTGGTCTTAGCAAACCTTCGGCTAATCTATTTAAAAGCAGAAAATATGGTACAGGAACAGCCCTCTCTCCTTCCCTCCTCCACTTCCTTCAATAGATTAAACAAATGCACATTGTATGAAATGCATGACTACATGCCAAGTGTATGTCACATGATAAAAGGTGTTATGAACCACAAACAGTTCGTCTTTGGCCCTATCTCTGACGTCAGATTTAGATTAAACAAAAACACTAAACAGTGGATGACATTTGCAGCCGTTCCGTACCAGATTAGAACAGCTTCTGTTGTTTTTCCACACCAGATTAGAACAGCTTCTGTTGTTTTTCCACACCAGATTAGAACAGCTTCTGTTGTTTTTCCACACCAGATTAGAACAGCTTCTGTCATTTTTCCACATCAGATTAGAACAGTTCCTGATTTAATAAACAGAGACAGCAATCTGGGTATTTTCAAAAGCCTAAACGAAGTACAAAGTAATACCCAACTTGTCATAGCAAGTTGGGTATTCCCTTTGCTATAGCAAGTCGGGTATCAACTTTGCCATACCAAGTCGGGTATCACTTTTGCCATAGCAAGTCGGGTATTACCTTTGCCATAGCAAGTCGGATATTACCTTTGCCATAGCAAGTCGGGTATTACCTTTGCCATAGCAAGTCGGGTATTATCTTTGCCATAGCAAGTCGGGTATTACTTTTCGTCATTATCATAGGAAATAGTCAAAATAATGCATGATGGATATTTTTGTACGCCATTGATCATAATGATATTTATGCATCGAAGCCACAAACTGAGGCAGCAGAAAACGCACGCATACACGCGCGCGCTCACACACACACACACACACACACACACACACACACACACACACACACACACACACACACACACACACACGCATGCACGCACGCACGCACGCACGCACGCACTCACGCTCTCTCTCTCTCTCTCTCTCTCTCTCTCTCTCTCAAATATACAAGATGTCAAATGTCAATACAATCAGTGTGTAGAAACAGAGTGTTTGACGCCCATATCAGTGTTGTGAATGCTATTCAAATTAAAATAATGACATCCAGTCACTAGAACCGATGCATTAAAATTTTGTGGGGGCGAATGAATGGGTGCGTTGGACTAGACAAGATGGACTGAAAAAGGCATGTCAAATATACGGAAAATCTAATATAATGATGAATTTGAACAGTGTTTGTACTTGTAGGTGTGAGGCACATATCTCCTCGCTGTGGAATATTGGAAGTTAAATAGATAAAGATGACATTCAGAACGACATCCACAGAACGGACTAAACGCGTTTTTGTTCCCCTGGACTTTACTAGAGCATTCCACGAAATTCTACTACAAGGTTAAACTCAACACTCAGTCCACAAGCATAATCATTAGACGAGCTGCATTTTCTCGGTGATTTCTTGTAGTCAAGCAATGTCAACTGGACTGAACCTGCACTATGCCATCTTGTGTGTGGTGTACCACAGGAGCTAGTTTTAGGACCTGCACTGTTTACCCCAAAACCGCACACACCAGAAGTTGTGCATCATGTCTCTTTTACCTACATTATTGGTCTTCACCGATATATTGAAGACATCAAGAAGTTTAATTAAGTTTTCATACTCAAAATATTCATCCCGCACTGTTAGATTTTCAAATCCATATTAATAATGTTTCATTTGGGATTAACACTGACATAATTAAGAGATCATGAGACTAATGACACTTGGTCTGCACTGCGTGATAGTCAGCTGGCAAAGACTGACGATTATTTCGTGGCATGTAGGTTTCTGGAAAATAATGAAGAGGAAATCAGATCGACCTGATCTTGCCGTATTTATGACTTTTACGCGTTTATGGTCAGAGATGTATTGATTATGTTAGACTAATGTTCTGTTCTGTGAAGGTTTTATGTGTGTAGCTTTATCATATCGTTCATCATTTTTAACTGAATTATTGCCGCTTATTCTCGATAGACTTTCAACTGAAAACATATTCCGTCTACCACCAGGTCCAAAAATATGTTAATGATTCATTTGGCAACCATAAGAGAGCGAGCGAGCGAGCGAGCGAGCAAGAGAGAAAGAGAGAGAGAGAGAGAGAGAGAGAGAGAGAGAGAGAGAGAGAGAGAGAGAGAGAGAGAGAGAGGAGAATTAAAAAGATTTGATTTCATTGATTTGTCTTTCTGACCAAGGAGGTCATTTCATTTAAGCATTGCTTTTCGGTGACAATGAAGGACCATAGAGGTATTGTTGAACAGACACCATAGAAGTTGAAATGCAAGAGGAAGAGTGGCATGCTGATTTGGGGGTGTTAAAATCTAAGGCATTCCAACCACTACTCTGTGTGTGTGTTGTTGTTGTTGTTCTTCAATTTAACGTCTTTTCACTAAATGTGATATTAGACAAGGTGTGTGTGTTTGTGTGTGTGGGTGTGGGTGTGTGTGTTTGAGTGTGTGCGTGCAGCGTGCGTACGTGTGTGCGTGCAGCGTGCGTACGTGAGTGCGCGCCCGCGTGCGTGCGTGTGCGTGTGTGCGTGTATGTGTGATGAGGAGAAACTCTAAGTAAGAATTCAACTGTTAAAAAAACAAACACCAAAAGTAAAAACAAACAACTGTACAAAATAAGATCATGAAACAGCAATTACAGGATTGAGCCAACTGGGCTTAACATAAGAATTCGTACAAAATTTAAGAGAGATATGGTATCCTGGAATACGCACTTTGAAGCATCCTTTCTAAATTCTGACAAATCGGAATCAAAGTAGGGGCAAAAGTATAGAACGTGTGTTGTTGTACAATTATCAAGGGCGCCGCAAGCACATCGAATATTCTTGACATATTTTGTTCTGAATGCATTTATTTTTAACCGAAATAATAAGGAAAGAAGTTGTTTACTGTGTCTTGGGTATAATCCTATGTTTGTATTACGGTTTACTGGATTTACTGAGGAAGCCCTTCTTAAAAGATTACTTGCTCGAGAGTTCGTACAACAAAGTATAGAAGAGTCGGGTTTGTGTATTCGGGGGAGAACACTTTCTTTGTAGTAGTCCTAAAAAATTTCAAAAGAGGCTCTTTGTAAGAGAGAATATCTTTCATGTAAGCTCAAGGGAATATGAATAATAGCCGTATTGTCAGAATTGTTTGCACCTGCTCGAGCAATCCTGTCAGCCCATTCATTTCCGGATATGAAGCAATGGGAAGGAACCCAACAAAAATTAACTGTTATACCTCTTGACATAAGGTTGTGACTAAGTATTTTAATTTCTGATATGATTTCAGCACGATTTTTTGAATTTGTAGATTATAAAGCTTGAAGAACTGACTTAGAATCTACACAGAAGAGAATACCATAAAAGTCAAATGATAAATCATTTATGTACTGTACGGCCATTAATATTGCTATAAGTTCGGCTGTAAAAATAGACAGATTAGCCCCAAGATGAAAGCACTTCTCAATTTTTTAAAATGGAAGGACAAAGCCACAACCAGCATTATTGTTTAATAGAGACCCATCAGTATAGACTTTTACGAAGTGACGATAACAATCACTGATATGTGATTTTGCTTCGCAAGCTAGAATATTAATGTTATCAGTTTTAGATATAGTAGTATAGTTATAATCAAATTTTGGTTTGAAGAGCTCCCAGTTTGGTACGGGACAGCAAGCTTTTTATGATTGATACCTGAATTTGTCAACAAGTGAGAAGAATATGTGAGTATCGTTTTAGTGGCTCGAATGTTTTTTAGCACGTTTAGGAAAGTCTACATCAGACCTCATATCCAGTTCCGTTTGGTTAGCACTTTGAATAGTTGAGCAGTGAAGAATGTACTTAGCGCAGGCTAGTTCACGATGGTCATCAAGAGGCAAGACACCAGCTTCATGGTATGTTCCTAAAGCTGAAGCATGAAATGGAACACCAAGGGCTAATCTGAATGCCTTAGAGTCTATACACTGAAGCTTTTTTAATAAGTACTTAGGAGCACTAAAAGAGACCTCTTGTGCAAACGATAATTTGGATCTAACTAAAGCAGAAGAAAGATGTATTAAACTTTTTGTTTCCTGGCCCCAACTTTGTTTGCTTATAACTTTGAGCAGATTAAGAGATTTTCTCGCTTGATTTATTATATGTTCCAAGTGAAAATTCCAAGAAAGATTTGACATAAGATGCACACCAAGGAATTTAATCTCAGAAGTGTAGCTCAATGTAGTATTATGTACTTTGAAGTTAGGAGCATTGTGAGCAGACCCACCTGCATCAAATAACATCATACAGGATTTTTCAGCCGACAGGCATAAGCCATTATCAGACATGAAGTTCGTAATGTTGTCTAACTCTTTTTGATATATTCTTCTAATGTAATTAACAGATCTTTTTGATGTGTTCTTTTTTAATGTGGCGTTCAACCATAAGCAGATGTCATCCGCATATTGAATTAAGTTAAAGTTTTTTAAAATGTATTTAGGTAAATCATTAGTTAAAATATTTAAGAGAAGAGGGGCGATCACAGCGCCTTGAGGGATACCCATATCTAGTAATATTTTGGATGTATAAGTATTACCAATTCTTGTCTGAATACTTCTGTTGGTCAGGAATGTTTTAACAAATTTAAAAATATGACCAGAGAGACCTATAGTTTTTAAACAGTAAACAAGTTGGGTATTTTTTGCTCCCATAAGAAAACCTAACACAGAGTAACTTTTATTCAAGACTGGCACAGCCTTTTAAACTTGAATAAAGTCAGACAAATACATAGACGAACAATCTAATAGTGGGGGGGGGGGAAACAAGCGCAGGCCAACAACTGAACTATCTTCATAGTAATGACTTGGCAAAGATTTGGACTTAAGGAGGGGGGGGGGGGGGGGGGGGGGGGGGGGGGGGGGGGGGGGGGGGGGGGGGGGGGGGGGCGGAATTTGAAGATGGAGAAACTGGGAACATGAAATTAAGAAAATATGTTACAGATATGAAAACTCTTCACTAGCTGCATAAGGGAACCATCGCAATCCCTTTTGAAGGCAGATATATTTGTATTGCCTGCTCCGAGGCCTTTCGTCCGCTGGGTCGGACTCATCAGGGAGACACGGCTGGTTGTGTCTGCGCTCCTGGCGTCAAATAGAGACACACCACAGTCCATAATACTGTGGTGTTCTCACCACCAAGAGTGCAAAAAAGAATCCAGTAGCACCCCCAAAGCAGCCAACGAAGAGTAGTAAATGAAACCAAACGAAAGTGTGGGGAGGAAAAAAGTTGCTGAAAAAACTAAAGACATTATGCAAACAGTATAAAATAAAGGGGACAATCTTTGAGCCTACGCTTGAGGATCCACCCAAAGATGCAAGGGAGATCAAAAGGCAAACACACAGACGGACAGAAACAAACACAAATAACCTCAATTTAATCAAAACAAAATCGTAAATGAAATGAGGCAGGGAACAGTAAACGATAAACAGTAAACAAGTTGGGTATTTTTTGCTCCCATAAGAAAACCTAACACAGAGTAACTTTTATTCAAGACTGGCACAGCCTTTTAAACTTGAATAAAGTCAGACAAATACATAGACGAACAATCTAACTTTTTTTCCTCCCCACACTTTCGTTTGGTTTCATTTACTACTCTTCGTTGGCTGCTTTGGGGGTGCTACTGGATTCTTTTTTGCACTCTTGGTGGTGAGAACACCACAGTATTATGGACTGTGGTGTGTCTCTATTTGACGCCAGGAGCGCAGACACAACCAGCCGTGTCTCCCTGATGAGTCCGACCCAGTGGACGAAAGGCCTCGGAGCAGGCAATACAAATATATCTGCCTTCAAAAGGGATTGCGATGGTTCCCTTATGCAGCTAGTGAAGAGTTTTCATATCTGTAACATATTTTCTTAATTTCATGTTCCCAGTTTCTCCATCTTCAAATTCCGCCCCCCCCCCCCCCCCCCCTCCTTAAGTCCAAATCTTTGCCAAGTCATTACTATGAAGATAGTTCAGTTGTTGGCCTGCGCTTGTTTCCCCCCCCACTATTAGATTGTTCGTCTATGTATTTGTCTGACTTAATTCAAGTTTAAAAGGCTGTGCCAGTCTTGAATAAAAGTTACTCTGTGTTAGGTTTTCTTATGGGAGCAAAAAATACCCAACTTGTTTACTGTTTATCGTTTACTGTTCCCTGCCTCATTTCATTTACTATAGTTTTTAATTTATATAAAAGCCTATCTTGCCAAACTTGATCAAATGCCTTGTTGATATCGAAAAAGGTGGCGAGAGCGTTTTGTCTTCTAGCAAACTGGTGTTTAATTTGCGTAGTTAGCTTTACAAGATGATCAATAGTAGACCTGCCCTTTCTAAAACCAGCCTGGTTTGCGGGGATAATGCCAGTTTTTTCACAATAGTATGCCAATCTGTTTAGAACAATTATCTCCATTAGTTTACAGACATGAGATGTAAGAGCTATAGGTCGATAGCTATTTGTGTTTGTCATTGATTTTCCATTCTTTAAAACCGGAACAATAATTGAGAATAAATGATGACCAGTGCTCGCGTTTAGCATTTTCAATTACTTTATTCTTTTGATTCTTGGCAGTTCTAACTGGTATGCTCCCTTTTACCTTTTTTACTTTTGCGTACAGTTTAAACGTGCTTTTATTTTTATCAACAGCGTTTCTGCAAGATTCTGTCCACCACACTTTACCCGTGTGTTTGAGAGATTTTGATTGACTAAGAATTGGAATTGCCTCACCGGCTGCATGCAGTAGTGAGATAGTAAAATGACTGTACATAGATTCTATGTCAGATTTATCAAAAGAATTGACGTCATATGAAGATAGCACATATTGAAATTTGGCCCAGTCAGCTCGCTTGTAATCAAACTTTGGGATTTTATCCTTACTGTCATCTTGGCTCACTACAAATCCTCTCAGAGAAATAACTATGGGAATATGATCACTCCCAAAAGTGTTATCATAAATTTGCCATGTACAGCTCGGGACCATTGATGGGGAGATTAAAGACAAGTCAATTGCAGATGATCTGTGACTAGGGATATCAGGCAGTCCCGTGATACTTCCATCATTTAACAGGACGA
>CM065742.1:43002355-43007882 GCA_033310375.1 Conus canariensis
CGGCTGCAAATGTCATCCACTGTTTAATGTTTTTGTTTAATCTAAATCTGACGTCAGAGATAGGGCCAAAGACGAACTGTTTGTGGTTCATAACACCTTTTATCATGCGACATACACTTGGCATGTGGTCATGCATTTCATACCATGTGCATTTGTTTAATCTATTGAGGGAAGTGGAGGAGGGAAGGAGAGAGGGCTGTTCCTATACCATATTTTCTGCTTTTAAATAGATTAGCCGAAGGTTTGCTAAGACCAACATGTAAAAGGCAAAGTATATACCGATCTTGAGAAACAAAAGGTCATTCTCAGTTTTAGTTTTCCATGCATTTATTACCTTGATTGTTTTGCAAATACGATTTTAAGGGGTAGGAAACAGTAACCGTAAAGAAACACTTCCTTCTCATGCATTGCTTAAAAAGAAGGAAGAAATCCGCGAGAAATACCAGAAACAATCGGCTCTGGCTCGAGTGATCATGACAAGTGCTCTGATTCGTAGATAACTTCTTTTCAGTCCTCACGGGAAACACACACCAAGCTGTCATTTGCCGAACAGTTCGAGTCGTTTGTGTGTCACAACTGCACATTGTTTATGAACACTTCCAATGCTACTTTCGTCCTTGACTCTACCGTGAAGAGCATTTGCAGCCCAGCAGAACATGAAAGGTTTCTCTGTACCTGGAGCTGGTGAAGTAGTACACGAAACAATTGACACTGGAGCTCAGGTAGGAAGACAGGTGAGCCACACTGACCACAGTGGTGTACGTGTTCAAATATTGACCAACAGCACTGAATCGAGGGTCAACGATTGGGGAAATTCGCTGAATGATGAAGGGGATAGACAGAACGAAGAATTTCAGGGACAGCCAAATGACCATTTTGGTCGAGCTGATTTCTTTGTCCGACAAGACGAAGGATGTATGGTCACTCTGTCGAAGGGCTCGCTGTAATTTTACAGCCGTGATGATGATGGTGACGAGTACAATCCCTGGGCAGCCAACAGCAATACATAGCCCATAGAATATTCCATCCAGGACATTCAACATCTCCTGATTCTGGAAGTAATACTCGCTGGCCGTGAGTTGCCATGACTTTCGTCTTGTGCGCAGTTCATAAAAGCAAACTGCTCGGTACATGGCGCTGACGACAAAACGCACGGACCCTACAACAGTCGTGGTGACAACTATGATGATTGCTAAGATCTTGGTCGGTGTACATCTTTGGGATGTTGAAGGAAGCCAGACACTCACACACCGCTCTACAGAGACGATCACTGACATCACCATGGACGCGTACCTGGCACCAGTGAGACCTGTGATGTTGTTGTTCGTGAAGTAGACGTGTATCACTCCAAGCCTCTCCGTTGCGAAGGGAGTGTGAAAACCATCAGCAAAGAGGATTAAGAGAAAGGTGAGGTAGATGAGATCAATGAGTGCTAGACAAAAGAGACAGAGGTTGGTTCTCTCTCTCAGGCCCTGCCTGTAGAAAACCACCATATTGACGATGTTGGCAGGAGCTCCGATCAAATACAGGACAGGGAAGAGAACGGCAGTCACGACCTTTTCAATGAAGGTGGCTGTTTCCACACTGAGGAGGTTTCTGGGGTTGTCCCATGGGACACTGGTGTTCCATCCAATGAGGACACAGTTGTCGGCCTGGTGATCACTGGGGATGGCTGGTGCGTTGGTGTTCGGGGAGTTTGAAGGTGTGGTCATTTTCAGACGAGGTTCGTTATTTCACACTCTGGGTTCTGTTCTGCGTTACAGTATGGACGACAGAGAGAGAGAGAGAGAGAGAGAGAGAGAGAGAGAGAGAGAGAGAGAGAGAGAGAGAGAGAGAGAGCGTATAAAGTGTTTTAATGATGAAGACATCGACCCATACGAATCCCTTACCTGTGGAGGTTTACGAAATGGAGGTCGGTCCATACAGGGGTGAAGGAGAGTTACTAACCGTGCTTTGTGGACACGTTGCAGGTGGAATTCTTTCACCTGAGCCTATGTATTCTGTCCCATGTTAAACAAGACAAGACAGACAGGGAAACCTGGTAATCCAATCTGTTTGCCCCATCCCATCACAAGGATGATACAGTTTGCCATTGGCCAGTGCCCTTCTCAGAAGCAGGCAAGGGGTTAATTGGAATCTGTGTTCATTAATCACGAAGGAAGAATTACAGAATATAACGCTTTGGTTATTATGAGTGTGAAACATTTCGAGGAAAATAAGAACAATACTAAAAAAATTGAAAAAAAAACCCCACTTTTTGTTTGTTTGTTTTGATCAGACAAAACGCTTTTAAAGGCTGGTACTTTCCTTGCTTGTCATAATTTACAGATACATAAACTGCATATATAGTTACGCTGTTCTCGTTTGCAAAAAGGATAAGAGTAACCGTTTAAATAAATATTCTGTCAAATCCGTATCGTGGCTGGTAATTATGTTTTATAAATAGAGTTCACAGAAATTCTCTGAACAGTTAATTAAACCACCAACCCCTTACTGCTCCCGCCTAAAGTGTGGAAACCCCTTCATCTGTACAATGGATGTCATTTGATATTGATTTAAATTGTGATTAGACGGATGTTTTGATGTTTATCTTTTGGATGTTTATCTCTCTTTCCCTATTGCATCATACTATGAAACACAGAAGAGATTTCTAATGTCTTCTAGTGAGGACAAGCAAGACATTCTTGTATTAAACTGCAAACCCCCTCCTTTCTCTTTCTCCCAACCATTTCTGGCTGTCTTATATCACTCTCCCAACAGTGGAATTGTGGCCAAGTAAATGACACACTCACCTAGACAGCAAGACAATACAGAGTCTGTGGTTCAAATCTTACTTGAGGTTGCCTCCTTCTCCCCCTCCCCTGCCTTTCCCTTCTCTCCCGACCCTCTACTACTCTGGGCCCAACCTCTTAGGCCCCTGCACAAGATCTGAAGCAATGGGCCGGGTGCTAGTCTTTCAGATAATACGCTGAACAAAGGTTGTAGGTGCAACATGCACCCAGTGCACTTAGAAGATTCCATGTGGCAACAAGCTTAGTGTCACTGACAAAATTCTGCAGTAGTTGAACTGGCATCCGATCTCTGTGACAGAATCAACAATACACTTTCCGCACTCTCCCTTGTCATATCTCGATTCGTACTATGAAACGGTTTGAATTATTTTACACTAACACACACACACACACACACACACACACACACACACACACACACACACACACGCACGCACGCACGCACGCACGCACGCACGCATGCACGTACGCACACACACACACACACACACACACACACACACTTTGTAAGCGCCGCTCTCCTTACGACGCTTGTCTCCTTGTGAATAATCGAAGCAGTCAATATGAATCAGAGTTAGTTTCAAAGGAAAGTATAGTTATTATAGTAATAATGTCGAACAATTGTTCAGCGCAGTCTGGGGAGCACGTCACGCCGATTACCGCTAATGACTACCTGGTACTTGTTCATTCACGATTGGTAAGGTAAGGTAAAGTAATGTTGCTAATAGCCCAGCCGACCGCAAAGAGCCATATGAGGGCTGTCACCACGTTGAAGTCAACTCACAAGTCATTCATTCACACAACCCTTTCAAATACACCTTCTGAAAACACACCAAAAATTTTGTTGAAAATCTTTCTTCTGTAAAATCTTAGCTCATACATACTAAATCGACACAAGACCATTCAAACATGTTTTAAATTACTATTCTTGGACGAAATGTGATTTAAGCCACTAGAGTGTCTTAAGGGAAAAAAAACATCGATAGTTTGTTCCCTGCAGCTGTGGAAAGGAAAAAGATAGGCCTGTCGCTGTTGGTCTCTGTAATCGATTGTTCACAAGGAGACAAGCGTCGTAAGGAGAGCGGCGCTTACAAAGTGTGTGTGTGTGTGTGTGTGTGTGTGTGTGTGTGTGTGTGTGTGTGTGTGTGTGTGTGTGTGTGTGTGTGTGCGCGCGCGCGTGCGCGCGCGTGTGTGTGTGTGTGTGTAAAATAATTCAAACCGTTTCATAGTACGAATCGAGATATGACAAGGGAGAGTGCGGAAAGTGTATTGTTGATTCTGTCACAGAGATCGGATGCCAGTTCAACTACTGCAGAATTTTGTCAGTGACACTAAGCTTGTTGCCACATGGAATCTTCTAAGTGCACTGGGTGCATGTTGCACCTACAACCATTGTTCAGCGTATTATCTGAAAGACTAGCACCCGGCCCATTGCTTCAGATCTTGTGCAGGGGGCCTAAGAGGTTGGGCCCAGAGTAGTAGAGGGTCAGGGAGAGAAGGGAAAGGAAGGGGAGGGGAGAAGGAGGCAACCTCAAGTAAGATTTGAACCACAGACTCTGTATTGTCTTGCTGTCTAGGTGAGTGTGTCATTTACTTGGCCACAATTCCACTGTTGGGAGAGTGATATAAGACAGCCAGAAATGGTTGGGAGAAAGAGAAAGGAGGGGGTTTGCAGTTTAATACAAGAATGTCTTGCTTGTCCTCACTAGAAAACATTAGAAATCTCTTCTGTGTTTCATAGTATGATGCAATAGGGAAAGAGAGATAAACATCCAAAAGATAAACATCAAAACATCCGTCTAATCACAATTTAAATCAATATCAAATGACATCCATTGTACAGATGAAGGGGTTTCCACACGTTAGGCGGGAGCAGTAAGGGGTTGGTGGTTTAATTAACTGTTCAGAGAATTTCTGTGAACTCTATTTATAAACATAATTCCCAGCCACGATACGGATTTGACAGAATATTTATTTAAACAGTTACTCTTATCCTTTTTGCAAACGAGAACAGCGTAACTATATATGCAGTTTATGTATCTGTAAATTATGACAAGCAAGGAAAGTACCAGCCTTTAAAAGCGTTTTATCTGATCAAAACAAACAAACAAACAAAAAAACCAGTGGGTTTTTTTTCAATTTTTTTAGTATTGTTCTTATTTTCCTCGAAATGTTTCACACTCATAATAACCAAAGCGTTATATTCTGTAATTCTTCCTTCGTGATTAATGAACACAGATTCCAATTAACCCCTTGCCTGCTTCTGAGAAGGGCACTGGCCAATGGCAATCTGTATCATCCTTGTGATGGGATGGGGCAAACAGATTGGATTACCAGGTTTCCCTGTCTGTCTTGTCTTGTTTAACATGGGACAGAATACATAGGCTCAGGTGAAAGAGTTCCACCTGCAACGTGTCCACAAAGCACGGTTAGTAACTCTCCTTCACCCCTGTATGGACCGACCTCCATTTCGTAAACCTCCACAGGTAAGGGATTCGTATGGGTCGATGTCTTCATCATTAAAACACTTTATACGCTCTCTCTCTCTCTCTCTCTCTCTCTCTCTCTCTCTCTCTCTGTCGTCCATACTGTAACGCAGAACAGAACCCAGAGTGTGAAATAACGAACCTCGTCTGAAAATGGCCATACTTCAAACTCACCCGAACACCAACGCACCAGCCATCCCCAGTGTTCACCAGGCCGACAACTGTGTCCTCATTGGATGGACACCATGT
>CM065742.1:43007982-43010482 GCA_033310375.1 Conus canariensis
ATCGATAAAAAATTTTAGAAAAGATAATAATAGAAAGATCTACAAACAAGCTTTTGAACGGGATTTTTACAAAAGTTTGTTTATTGGGAATTTGGTGGAACAAACTTTTTTTGGTTCTATTTTCTTGTTTTTTTGGAATTTGGAATCTTCTCCAGAAGTAAACTTGTGTTTTTGTGAAAGGGAAAACTTCGGCAGCAAGTTCCAGTTTTTGTGTGACTTACATTTTAAATTTTCTAACTTTTCTTATTTTGCAATAATCTTTCCCTTTTTCACCATTTTTTTAAAATTTTTTGTTTTTCCGCTAAGATTTTTAAATCAGATAAAAACCAAAGGGGACAACACGATTCTACAAAACAACGATAAAACTTTTTAAGATGTCCTTTTAAACACAAGGACCAATTTCTGGCTTTTAATTATTCTGTTAATATTTTTGAAAAAATTGGTTTTGGTAAAATTCGCTTTCCAAAATAGCACCCGACATTATATTCACTTAAAAATTTCCATTTGGTTTTTTCGTTACAAGAAAGGAAGAGGGGTTTCTTCGAAATAAATTCCATCCTTCGCTTATCTTCAAGCTAAATTCTCTTTGCACCCGTACAAAAACGTTCCCTCTTGAAAATAAAAGTTTTCCAATTTGCAACTTCTAAAGCAAAAACGTCCCCAGTACTTTATCCGGGACAAAAGCCGTAAAATCGTATAAAAATAAAAGTACAGGGGGAGAAACGGCGTCCCCTTTAGGGCACCAGTAAATGGGTTCAGTGATGATTATTTTCCCCAAAATGTAAACCCCTGTAACCGTTTACTAAAAAAATTCTAATCCCTAAAATCTTTTTGGTTTACCGTAAAGTTCGAATTTCTTTGCCTAATGTTTGTTTAATAGATTAAAAGTGGGGAAAATCATAATCAGGAACGAAAAAAAAATCTTTTTTTTTCAAGTGATTATGCAGGTTTAAAAAGCGATTTTGCATAATTTACTTCTGTTCTTTTGTTTCAAATTGTAATCAAAAGGGTTTGATTGGGGAAGAAAAATCTGAAAGAAAGGCGTTAAAAATTTTTTACAAGGGAAAAACATTTCAAGATCCGGATTTCCCTTTTTTTTTTTTGGTACAGGACAAAGTTGATGGTTTCCAGCAGGGGGGCAAAAAATCCACAATTCAAAGACCATGAGAACACCTAGAGGAAAATTGACAATTTTTCAACGATTTTTTAAAAAAAATTTTCCCCAAAAAAATTGTCGGGTTGCAGCCTTAGTTATTTGTTCTTTTTGAGCAAACCCAACAGCAGAAACAAATATAAAAAACAACCCATTCCCTTACACAGTGTTTGAAATTTCGACAAAACAGGGTTTTATTTCAAAAGGCAATAAAAATCATTTTTTTTTCAAAATCACACCTTTTTCTGATAATTACAAAACTTGTGGTTTATTCATCCATGAGAATTTTTTTCCATCCCGCTTTTTCATTGTTTTTTCCCCAAACAAACGCTTTTTACGTTTTCTTTATGCCATCTTTGGGCCTTTATTTGTTTAATTTTCTTTGAATGCTTTCCCTTTTCAAAATTTCCTTCGATTGAAATCGATTTTTTTTTCATTCAGTGTTTTCGTTAAAAATTTTTAAAACGGGTTATTGTTGGGGAAAAATTTTTAAAAGGTTTTTTTGGTTCAACATGTTTTCAAAAAGGTAAAAACAAGATGACATTCACCACTCATCAACACAACATTAAAAAAAAACGTCCCAGTCGTGATCACAGCAAGCTCGCAGTTTTTATGCTTGGGGGGGGGGGGGGGGGGGGGGGGGGCCGTGTTATGTCAGGCAAAGAACCCCCCACCTGGGGGAGTTCTGCGCTTGCATATTCCTCTTTTCTGTGACTCTGTCTTTTTTTTAAGCCCTGTTTTTTTTTTTTCGTTACTGCCATCTAACTGTTTATCTGCCATTGGGACCACCATCTGTCTTTGTTCTGTAACTCAGACATTTTTTTTCAAACCTGGGGGTAGTAGTTTATGACATGCCAGCATTTGTGTTGTAATCTTGCAGTTCCGTAGTGAACGTAGTATACACTATCCAGTGTGGGCCTGTGGTAGTAGTTTTATGAATGCCAGCTTTTGTGTTGTAATCTTGCAGTTCCGGATTGAAGGTAGTACACACTATCCATTGTAAACGCTGGCTGTCCTTTATACAGCGCTACTCTTTGCCTGAAAGGCTTTTTTTGGTGGCATTAAAGTGTTTTCCTTGAAATTTTGCAAAATGTTTTACAATCTGGGAGCGCTCAATCAGGGGAAATGCGTTGTGCTCTCAGCAGCCGATTTTGTATGCAACAAGATAACGATAGCCTGGTCATCATGTTCAAACTACTTTTGTTATTCTTTTCAGGATGCATTCACATTTGGATGATCTAAGTTGTTTTTTTCATGTGACATTCCCTCCTGTATGCCTTTGACAGCCTGAACAGCTGTGTGTGGACGGATAGGCTATAGTGATTAGAATATGAAACTCCCTTTTTT
>CM065742.1:43015482-43022982 GCA_033310375.1 Conus canariensis
TGTGTGTGTGTGTGTGTGTGCGCGCGCGCGCGCGCGTGTTGTGTGTGTGTGTGTGTGTAAAATAATTCAAACCGTTTCATAGTACGAATCGAGATATGACAAGGGAGAGTGCGGAAAGTGTATTGTTGATTCTGTCACAGAGATCGGATGCCAGTTCAACTACTGCAGAATTTTGTCAGTGACACTAAGCTTGTTGCCACATGGAATCTTCTAAGTGCACTGGGTGCATGTTGCACCTACAACCTTTGTTCAGCGTATTATCTGAAAGACTAGCACCCGGCCCATTGCTTCAGATCTTGTGCAGGGGGCCTAAGAGGTTGGGCCCAGAGTAGTAGAGGGTCGGGGAGAGAAGGGAAAGGAAGGGGAGGGGAGGAGGAGGCAACCTCAAGTAAGATTTGAACCACAGACTCTGTACTGTCTTGCTGTTTAGGTGAGTGTGTTATTTACTTGGCCACAATTCCACTGTTGGGAGAGTGATATAAGACAGCGAGAAATGGTTGGGAGAAAGAGAAAGGAGGGGGTTTGCAGTTTAATACAAGAATGTCTTGCTTGTCCTCACTAGAAGACATTAGAAATCTCTTCTGTGCTTCATAGTATGATGCAATAGGGAAAGAGAGATAAACATCCAAAAGATAAACATCCAAACATCCGTCTAATCACAATTTAAATCAATATCAAATGACATCCATTGTACAGATGAAGGGGTTTCTACACTTTAGGCGGGAGCAGTAAGGGGTTGGTGGTTTAATTAACTGTTCAGAGAATTTCTGTGAACTCTATTTATGAAACATAATTCCCAGCCACGATACGGATTTGACAGAATATTTATTTAAACAGTTACTCTTATCCTTTTTGCAAACGAGAACAGCGTAACTATATATGCAGTTTATGTATCTGTAAATTATGACAAGCAAGGAAAGTACCAGCCTTTAAAAGCGTTTTGTCTGATCAAAACAAACAAACAAACAAAAAAACCAGTGTTTTTTTTTCCAATTTTTTTTAGTATTGTTCTTATTTTCCTCGAAATGTTTCACACTCATAATAACCAAAGCGTTATATTCTGTAATTCTTCCTTCGTGATTAATGAACACAGATTCCAATTAATCCCTTGCCTGCTTCTGAGAAGGGCACTGGCCAATGGAAAACTGTATCATCCTTGTGATGGGATGGGGCAAACAGATTGGATTACCAGGTTTCCCTGTCTGTCTTGTCTTGTTTAACATGGGACAGAATACATAGGCTCCACCTGTTCCAAGAGTTCCACCTGTAAAGTGTCCACAAAGCACGGTTAGTAACTCTCCTTCACCCCTGCATGGACCGACCTCCATTTCGTAAACCTCCACAGGTAAGGGATTCGTATGGGTCGATGTCTTCATCATTAAAACACTTTATACGCTCTCTCTCTTCTCTCTCTCTCTCTCTCTCTCTCTCTCTCTCTCTCTCTCTCTCTCTCTCTCTCTCTCGTCCATACTGTAACGCAGAACAGAACCCAGAGTGTGAAATAACGAACCTCGTCTGAAAATGACCACACCTTCAAACTCCCCGAACACCAACGCACCAGCCATCCCCAGTGATCACCAGGCCGACAACTGTGTCCTCATTGGATGGAACACCAGTGTCCCATGGGACAAACCCCAGAAACCTCCTCAGTGTGGAAACAGCCACCGTCATTGAAAAGGTCGTGACTGCCGTTCTCTTCTCTGTCCTGTATTTGATCGGAGCTCCTGCCAACATCGTCAATATGGTGGTTTTCTACAGGCAGGGCCTCAGAGAGAGAACCAACCTCTGTCTCTTTTGTCTAGCACTCATTGATCTCATCTACCTCACCTTTCTCTTAATCCTCTTTGCTGATGGTTTTCACACTCCCTTCGCAATGGAGAGGCTTGGAGTGATACACGTCTACATCACGAACAACAACATCACAGGTCTCACTGGTGCCAGGTACGCGTCCATGGTGATGTCAGTGATCGTCTCTGTAGAGCGGTGTGTGAGTGTCTGGCTTCCTTCAACATCCCAAAGATGTACACCGACCAAGATCTTAGCAATCATCATAGTTGTCACCACGACTGTTGTAGGGTCCGTGCGTTTTGTCGTCAGCGCCATGTACCGAGCAGTTTGCTTTTTATGAACTGCGCACAAGACGAAAGTCATGGCAACTCACGGCCAGCGAGTATTACTTCCAGAATCAGGAGATGTTGAATGTTCTGGATGGAATATTCTATGGGCTATGTGTTGGTGTTGGCTGCCCGGGATTGTACTCGTCACCATCATCATCACGGCTGTAAAATTACAGCGAGCCCTTCGACAGAGTGACCGTACATCTCTCTTCTTGTCGGACAAAGAAATCAGCTCGACCAAAATGGTCATTTGGCTGTCCCTGAAATTCTTCGTTCTGTCTATCCCCTTCATCATTCAGCGAATTTTCCCAATCGTTGACCCTCGATTCAGTGCTGTTGGTCAATATTTGAACACGTACACCACTGTGGTCAGTGTGGCTCACCTGTCTTCCTACCTGAGCTCCAGTGTCAATGGTTTCGTGTACTACTTCACCAGCTCCAGGTACAGAGAAACCTTTCATGTTCTGCTGGGCTGCAAATGCTCTTCACGGTCGAGTCAAGGACGAAAGTAGCGTTGGAAGTGTTCATAAACAATGTGCAGTTGTGACACACAAACGACTCGAACTGTTCGGCAAATGACAGCTTGGTGTGTGTTTCCGTGAGGACTGAAAAGAAGTTATCTACGAATCAGAGCACTTGTCATGATCACTCGAGCCAGAGCCGATTGTTTCTGGTATTTCTCGCGGATTTCTTCCTTCTTTTTAAGCAATGCATGAGAAGGAAGTGTTTCTTTACGGTTACTGTTTCCTACCCCTTAAAATCGTATTTGCAAAACAATCAAGGTAATAAATGCATGGAAAACTAAAACTGAGAATGGCCTTTTTGTTTCTCAAGATCGGTATATACTTTGCCTTTTACATGTTGGTCTTAGCAAACCTTCGGCTAATCTATTTAAAAGCAGAAAATATGGTATAGGAACAGCCCTCTCTCCTTCCCTCCTCCACTTCCTTCAATAGATTAAACAAATGCACATTGTATGAAATGCATGACTACATGCCAAGTGTATGTCGCATGATAAAAGGTGTTATGAACCACAAAACAGTTCGTCTTTGGCCCTATCTCTGACGTCAGATTTAGATTAAACAAAAACACTAAACAGTGGATGACATTTGCAGCCGTTCCGTACCAGATTAGAACAGCTTCTGTTGTTTTTCCACACCAGATTAGAACAGCTTCTGTTGTTTTTCCACACCCGATTAGAACAGCTTCTGTTGTTTTTCACACCAGATTAGAACAGCTTCTGTCATTTTTCCACATCAGATTAGAACAGTTCCTGATTTAATAAACAGAAACAGCAATCTGGGGTATTTTCAAAAGCCTAAACGAAGTACAAAGTAATACCCAACTTGTCATAGCAAGTCGGGTATTCCCTTTGCCATAGCAAGTCGGATATCAACTTTGCCATAGCAAGTCGGGTATCACTTTTGCCATAGCAAGTCGGTATTACCTTTGCCATAGCAAGTCGGATATTACCTTTGCCATAGCAAGTCGGGTATTACCTTTGCCATAGCAAGTCGGGTATTATCTTTGCCATAGCAAGTCGGGTATTACTTTTCGTCATTATCATAGGAAATAGTCAAAATAATGCATGATGGATATTTTTGTGCGCCATTGATCATAATGATATTTATGCATCGAAGCCACAAACTGAGGCAGCAGAAAACGCACGCATACACGCGCGCGCTCACACACACACACATCACACACACACACACACACACACACCACACACACCACACACACACAACACACACACACATACGCATGCACGCACGCACGCACGCACGCACGCACTCACGCTCTCTCTCTCTCTCTCTCTCTCTCTCTCTCTCTCTCTCAAATATACAAGATGTCAAATGTCAATACAATCAGTGTGTAGAAACAGAGTGTTTGACGCCCATATCAGTGTTGTGAATGCTATTCAAATTAAAATAATGACATCCAGTCACTAGAACCGATGCATTAAAATTTTGTGGGGGCGAATGAATGGGTGCGTTGGACTAGACAAGATGGACTGAAAAAGGCATGTCAAGTATACGGAAAATCTAATATAATGATGAATTTGAACAGTGTTTGTACTTGTAGGTGTGAGGCACATATCTCCTCGCTGTGGAATATTGGAAGTTAAATAGATAAAGATGACATTCAGAACGACATCCACAGAACGGACTAAACGCGTTTTTGTTCCCCTGGACTTTACTAGAGCATTCCACGAAATTCTACTACAAGGTTAAACTCAACACTCAGTCCACAAGCATAATCATTAGACGAGCTGCATTTTCTCGGTGGTTTCTTGTAGTCAAGCAATGTCAACTGGACTGAACCTGCACTATGCCATCTTGTGTGTGGTGTACCACAGGAGGTAGTTTTAGGACCTGCACTGTTTACCCCAAAACCGCACACACCAGAAGTTGTGCATCATGTCTCTTTTACCTACATTATTGGTCTTCACCGATATATGAAGACATCAAGAAGTTTAATTAAGTTTTCATACTCAAAATATTCATCCCGCACTGTTAGATTTTCAAATCCATATTAATAATGTTTCATTTGGGATTAACACTGACATAATTAAGAGATCATGAGACTAATGACACTTGGTCTGCACTGCGTGATAGTCAGCTGGCAAAGACTGACGATTATTTCGTGGCATGTAGGTTTCTGGAAAATAATGAAGAGGAAATCAGATCGACCTGATCTTGCCGTATTTATGACTTTTACGCGTTTATGGTCAGAGATGTATTGATTATGTTAGACTAATGTTCTGTTCTGTGAAGGTTTTATGTGTGTAGCTTTATCATATCGTTCATCATTTTTAACTGAATTATTGCCGCTTATTCTCGATAGACTTTCAACTGAAAACATATTCCGTCTACCACCAGGTCCAAAAATATGTTAATGATTCATTTGGCAACCATAAGAGAGCGAGCGAGCGAGCGAGCGAGCAAGAGAGAAAGAGAGAGAGAGAGAGAGAGAGAGAGAGAGAGAGAGAGAGAGAGAGAGAGAGAGAGAGGGAGAATTAAAAAGATTTGATTTCATTGATTTGTCTTTCTGACCATGGAGGTCATTTCATTTAAGCATTGCTTTTCGGTGACAATGAAGGACCATAGAGGTATTGTTGAACAGACACCATAGAAGTTGAAATGCAAGAGGAAGAGTGGCATGCTGATTTGGGGGTGTTAAAATCTAAGGCATTCCAACCACTACTCTGTGTGTGTGTTGTTGTTGTTGTTCTTCAATTTAACGTCTTTTCACTAAATGTGATATTAGACAAGGTGTGTGTGTTTGTGTGTGTGGGTGTGGGTGTGTGTGTTTGAGTGTGTGCGTGCAGCGTGCGTACGTGTGTGCGTGCAGCGTGCGTACGTGAGTGCGCGCCCGCGTGCGTGCGTGTGCGTGTGTGCGTGTATGTGTGATGAGGAGAAACTCTAAGTAAGAATTCAACTGTTAAAAAAACAAACACCAAAAGTAAAAACAAACAACTGTACAAAATAAGATCATGAAACAGCAATTACAGGATTGAGCCAACTGGGCTTAACATAAGAATTCGTACAAAATTTAAGAGAGATATGGTATCCTGGAATACGCACTTTGAAGCATCCTTTCTAAATTCTGACAAATCGGAATCAAAGTAGGGGCAAAAGTATAGAACGTGTGTTGTTGTACAATTATCAAGGGCGCCGCAAGCACATCGAATATTCTTGACATATTTTGTTCTGAATGCATTTATTTTTAACCGAAATAATAATGAAAGAAGTTGTTTACTGTGTCTTGGGTATAATCCTATGTTTGTATTACGGTTTACTGGATTTACTGAGGAAGCCCTTCTTAAAAGATTACTTGCTCGAGAGTTCGTACAACAAAGTATAGAAGAGTTGGGTTTGTGTATTCGGGGGAGAACACTTTCTTTGTAGTAGTCCTAAAAAATTTCAAAAGAGGCTCTTTGTAAGAGAGAATATCTTTCATGTAAGCTCAAGGGAATATGAATAATAGCCGTATTGTCAGAATTGTTTGCACCTGCTCGAGCAATCCTGTCAGCCCATTCATTTCCGGATATGAAGCAATGGGAAGGAACCCAACAAAAATTAACTGTTATACCTCTTGACATAAGGTTGTGACTAAGTATTTTAATTTCTGATATGATTTCAGCACGATTTTTTGAATTTGTAGATTATAAAGCTTGAAGAACTGACTTAGAATCTACACAGAAGAGAATACCATAAAAGTCAAATGATAAATCATTTATGTACTGTACGGCCATTAATATTGCTATAAGTTCGGCTGTAAAAATAGACAGATTAGCCCCAAGATGAAAGCACTTCTCAATTTTTTTAAATGGAAGGACAAAGCCACAACCAGCATTATTGTTTAATAGAGACCCATCAGTATAGACTTTTACGAAGTGACGATAACAATCACTGATATGTGATTTTGCTTCGCAAGCTAGAATATTAATGTTATCAGTTTTAGATATAGTAGTATAGTTATAATCAAATTTTGGTTTGAAGAGCTCCCAGTTTGGTACGGGACAACAAGCTTTTTATGATTGATACCTGAATTTGTCAACAAGTGAGAAGAATATGTGAGTATCGTTTTAGTGGCTCGAATGTTTTTTAGCACGTTTAGGAAAGTCTACATCAGACCTCATATCCAGTTCCGTTTGGTTAGCACTTTGAATAGTTGAGCAGTGAAGAATGTACTTAGCACAGGCTAGTTCACGATGGTCATCAAGAGGCAAGACACCAGCTTCATGGTATGTTCCTAAAGCTGAAGCATGAAATGGAACACCAAGGGCTAATCTGAATGCCTTAGAGTCTATACACTGAAGCTTTTTTAATAAGTACTTAGGAGCACTAAAAGAGACCTCTTGTGCAAATGATAATTTGGATCTAACTAAAGCAGAAGAAAGATGTATTAAACTTTTTGTTTCCTGGCCCCAACTTTGTTTGCTTATAACTTTGAGCAGATTAAGAGATTTTCTCGCTTGATTTATTATATGTTCCAAGTGAAAATTCCAAGAAAGATTTGACATAAGATGCACACCAAGGAATTTAATCTCAGAAGTGTAGCTCAATGTAGTATTATGTACTTTGAAGTTAGGAGCATTGTGAGCAGACCCACCTGCATCAAATAACATCATACAGGATTTTTCAGCCGACAGGCATAAGCCATTATCAGACATGAAGTTCGTAATGTTGTCTAACTCTTTTTGATATATTCTTCTAATGTAATTAACAGATCTTTTTGATGTGTTCTTTTTTAATGTGGCGTTCAACCATAAGCAGATGTCATCCGCATATTGAATTAAGTTAAAGTTTTTTAAAATGTATTTAGGTAAATCATTAGTTAAAATATTTAAGAGAAGAGGGGCGATCACAGCACCTTG
>CM065742.1:43027982-43032982 GCA_033310375.1 Conus canariensis
GTTCAAATTCATCATTATCTTAGATTTTCCGTATACTTGACTTGCCTTTTGCAGTCCATCTTGTCTAGTCCCACGCACCCATTCACTCGTCCCCAAGAAATTTTAATGCATTGGTTCTAGTGACTGGATATCATTATTTCAATTTGAATAACAGTCACAACACTTATATGGGCATCAACCACTCTGTTTCTACACACTGATTGTATTGACATATAACATATTGTATATTTGAGAGAGAGAGAGAGGAGAGAGAGAGAGAGAGAGAGAGAGTGAGAGAGGGAGGGAGGGAGAGAGAGAGAGAGAGAGAGAGAGAGAGAGAGAGAGAGAGAGAGAGAGAGAGAGAGTATGCGGTACTGTCATAGACTACTATTTGCCTAGAATGTCATCACAAATTCCCTACGTGCGTGCGTGCGTGCGTGCATGTGTGTGTGTGTGTGTGTGTGTGTGTGTGTGTGTGTGTGTGTGTGTGTGTGTGTGTGTGGTGTGTGTGTGTGTGTGCGCGCGCGCGCGCACGCGTGTATGCGTGCGTTTTGCGCTGTCTCAGTTTGTGGCTTCCCTGCATACATATCATTATGATCCAGGGCGTACAAAGATATCCATCATGCATTATTTTGACTGTTTCCTAAGATAATGGTGAAAGGTAATACCCAACTTGCTATGACAAAGGTAATACCCAACTTGCTATGACAAGTCGGGTATTACCTTGTACTTCGTTTAGGCTTTTGAAAATATCGCAGATTGCTGTCTCTGTTAATTAATTCAGAAGCTGTTCTAATCTGGTGAGGATAAACAACAGAAGCTGTTCTAATCTGGTGTGGAAAAACAACAGAAGCTGTTCTAATCTGGTGTGGGAAAATAACAGAAATTGTTCTAGCCTGGTGAGGAAAAACAACAGAAGCTGTTCTAATCTGGTGTGGAAAAACAACAGAAGCTGTTCTAATCTGGTGTGGAAAAACAACGGAAGCTGTTCTAATCAGGTGTGGAAAAACAACAGAAGCTGTTCTGAAATTGTGTGGAAAAACAACAGAAGTTGTTCTACTCTGGTGTGGAAAAACAACAGAAGCTGTTCTAATCTGGTGTAAAAAAAACAACAACGGAAGCTGTTCTAATCTGGTATGGAAAAACAACAGAACCTGTTCTAATCTGGTGTGGAAAAACAACAGAAGTTGTTTTAATCTGGTGTGGAAAAACAACAGAAGCTGTTCTAATCTGGTGAGAAAAAACAACAGAAGCTGTTCTAATCAGGTGTGGAAAAACAACAGAAGCTGTTCTAATCTGGTGTGGAAGAACAACAGAAGCTGTTCTAATCTGGTGTGGAAAAACAACAGAAGCTGTTTTAATCTGGTGTGGAAAAACAACAGAAGCTGTTCTAATCTGGTGTGGAAAAACCACGGAAGCTGTTCTAATCAGGTGTGGAAAAACAACAGAAGCTGTTCTGAAATTGTGTGGAAAAACAACAGAAGTTGTTCTACTCTGGTGTGGAAAAACAACAGAAGCTGTTCTAATCTGGTGTAAAAAAACAACGGAAGCTGTTCTAATCTGGTGTGGAAAAACAACAGAAGCCGTTCTAATCTGGTGTGGAAAAACAACAGAAGCTGTTCTAATCTGGTGTGGAAAAACAACAGAAGCTGTTCTAATCTAGTGTGGAAAAACAACAGAAGCTGTTCTAATCTGGTGTGGAAAAACAACAGAAGCTGTTTTAATCTGGTGTGGAAAAACAACAGAAGCTGTTCTAATCTGGTGTGGAAAAACCACGGAAGCTGTTCTAATCAGGTGTGGAAAAACAACAGAAGCTGTTCTGAAATTGTGTGGAAAAACAACAGAAGTTGTTCTACTCTGGTGTGGAAAAACAACAGAAGCTGTTCTAATCTGGTGTAAAAAAACAACGGAAGCTGTTCTAATCTGGTGTGGAAAAACAACAGAAGCCGTTCTAATCTGGTGTGGAAAAACAACAGAAGCTGTTCTAATCTGGTGTGGAAAAACAACAGAAGCTGTTCTAATCTAGTGTGGAAAAACAACAGAAGCTGTTCTAATCTGGTGTGGAAAAACAACAGAAGCTGTTCTAATCAGGTGTGGAAAAACAACAGAAGCTGTTCTAATCTGGTGTGGAAAAACAACAGAAGCTGTTCTAATCTGGTGTAAAACATTTTGTCTGCGGCTGTAAATGACATCCACTGAATAGTTTTTTTTTGTTTTTAGTAAATCTAAGATCTGACGTCAAAGATAGAGCCAAAGGCGAACTGTGTATAGTTCATAACACTTTTCATCATGCGACATACACTTTGCATGCGATTATGCATTTCATACCATGTACATTTGTTACATACATTGATGGAAGCAGAGGAGAGAACGAGAGAGGGTTGTTACTATGCCGTATTTTCTGCTTTTGAAAAGATTAGCCAAAGGTTTGCTAAGACCAACATGTAAAAGGGAAAGTACTTACCAATCTCGACAAACAAAAAGCCATTCCCAGTTTCAGCTTTCCATGCATTTATTACCTGAATTGTTTTGCAAATAAGATTTTAAGGGCTAGGAAACAGTAACAGTAAAGACACACTTCTTATTATGTATTACTTAAAAAGAAGGAAAAAGCCCGCGAGAAATACCAGAAACAATCGGCTCTGGCTCGAGTGATCATGACACGTGCTCTGATTCGTAGATAACTTCTTTTCAGTCCTCACGGGAAACACACACCAAGCTGTCATTTGCCGAACAGTTCGAGTCGTTTGTGTGTCACAGCTGCACATTGTTTATGAACACTTCCAATGCTACTTTCGTCCTTGACTCTACCGTGAAGAGCATTTGCAGCCCAGCAGAAGATGTAAGGTTTCTCTGTACCTGGAGCTGGTGAAGTAGTACATGAAACCATTGACACTGGAGCTCAGGTAGGAAGACAGGTGAGCCACACTGACCAGAGTGGTGTGCGTGTTCAAATACTGACCAACAGCACTGAATCGAGGGTCAACGATTGGGGAAATTCGCTGAATGATGAAGGGGATAGACAGAACGAAGAATTTCAGGGACAGCCAAATGACCATTTTGGTCGAGCTGATTTCTTTGTCCGACAAGAAGAAAGGTGTACGGTCACTCCGTCGAAGGGCTTGCTGTAATTTTACAGCCGTGATGATGATGGTGACGAGAACAATCATCGGGCACCCAACAGCAACGCACAACCCATTGAACATTCCGTCAAGAACATTCAACATCTCCTGATTCTGGAAGTAATACTCGCTGGCCGTGAGTTGCCATGACTTTCGTCTTATGCGCAGTTCGTAGAAGCAAACTGCTCAGTACATGGTGGTGACTACAAAACGCACGGACCCTACAACAGCTGTGCTGACAACTATGATGACTGCTAAGATCTTGGTCGGTGTACCTCTTTGGGATGTTGAAGGAAACTAGACATCACACACCGCTCTACAAAGACGATCACACTGACATCACCATGGATGCGTACCTGGCACCAGTGAGCCCTGTGATGTTGTTGTTCGTGATATAGACGTGTATCACACCAAGCCTCTCCGTTGCAAAGGGAGTGTGAAAACCATCAGCAAAGAGGATTAAGAGAAAGGTGAGGTAGATGAGATCGACGAGTGCTAGACAAAAGAGACAGAGGTTGGTTCTCTCTCTGAGGCCCTGCCTGTGGAAAACCACCATATTGACGATGTTGGCAGGAGCTCCGATCAAATACAGGACAGGGAAGAGAATGGCAGTCACGACCTTTTCAATGACGGTGGCTGTTTCCACACTGAGGAGGTTTCTGGGGTTGTCCCATGGGACACTGGTGTTCCAACCAATGAGGACACAGTTGTCGGCCTCGTGATCGCTGGGGATGGCTGGTGCATTGGTGTTCGGGGAGTTTGAAGGTGTGGTCATTTTCAGACGCGGTTCAATATTTCAAACTCTTGGTTCTGTTCTGCGTTACAGTATGGACGAGAGAGAGAGAGAGAGAGAGGAGAGAGAGAGAGAGAGAGAGAGAGAGAGAGAGAGAGGAGAGAGAACGTATAAAGTGTTTTAATGATCAAGACATCGACTGATACGAATCCCTTATCTGTGGAAGTTTACGGAATGGAGATCAGCCCGCACAGAGGTGAAGGAGAGTTACTGACCGTGCTTTGTAGACACTTTAAAGATGGAACTCCTTCACCTGAGCCTACCGTATTCTGTCCCATGTTAAACAAGACAAGACAGACAGGGAAACTTGGTAATCCAATCTGTTTGCCCCATCCCATCACAAAGATGATACAGTTTGCCATTGGCCAGTGCCCTTCTCAGAAGCAGGCAAGGGGTTAATTGGAATCTGTGTTCATTAATCACATCACGAAGGAAGAATTACAGAATATAACGCTTTGGTTATTATGAGCGTGAAACATTTCGAGGAAAATGAGAACAATACTAAAGAAATGGAAAAAAAAACCGCTGCTTTTTTGTTTCTTTGTTTGTTTTGATAGGACAAAACACTTTTAAAGGCTGGTACTTTTCTTACTTGTCATAATTGACAAATACATAAAATGTTTATAGTTACGCTGTTCTCGTTTGCAAAAAGGATAAGAGTAACTGTTTAAATAAATATTCTGTCAAATCCGTATCGTGGCTGGGAATTATGTTTTATAAATAGAGTTCACAGAAATTCTCTGAACAGTTAATTAAACCACCAACCCCTTACTGCTCCCGCCTAACGTGTGGAAACCCCTTCATCTGTACAATGGATGTCATTTGATATTGACTTAAATTGTGATTAGACGGATGTTTGCTTATCTCTTGGATGTTTATCTCTCTTTCCCTATTTCATCATACAATAAAACACAGAAGAGACTTCTAGTGAGGACAAGCAAGACACTCTTGTATTAAACTGCAAACCCCCTCCTTTCTCTTTCTCCCAACCATTTCTGGCTGTCTTATATCACTCTCCCAACAGTGGAATTGTGGCCAAGTAAATGACACACTCACCTAGACAGCAAGACAATACAGAGTCTGTGGTTCAAATCTTACTTGAGGTT
>CM065742.1:43035482-43055482 GCA_033310375.1 Conus canariensis
GCGCGCGCGCGCGCGTGTGTGTGTGTGTGCTCGCGCACGCTTGTAGGAGGGTTTGTGTGCCCGGATGCGTGCTTCCGTGTGTGTGCGTGTGTGTGTGTGTGTGTGTGTGTGTGTGTGTGTGTGTGTGTGTGTGTGTGTGTGTGTGCGCGTGCGTGTGTGTGTGTGTGTGTGTGTGTGTGTGTGTGTGTGTGTGTGTGTGTGTGGTTGTGAGTGTGCGTGTGTTCTCCCTAGGCTCTGCCTCTCTGTGTGTCTCTCTGTCTCTGTCTCTGTCTGTCTCTTTCTCTGCCTTTTGTTCTTCTTTTTATTTCTTTCTCTCTCTGTCTCTCTGTCTGTCTCTGTCTCTGTCTCTGTCTCTCTCTCTCTCTCTCTCTCTCTCTCTCTCTCTCTCTCTCTCTCTCTCCATCTCCTCCCTGTCTTTCTGAATCTGTGTGTGCGTGCGTGTTTGTATGTGTGTGCACACGCGCATGCGTTCATATGTCTGTGCATGTGGGAGTGTGAGTGTTTTTTTCAACTCTACACCAATGTACATCAATTAACGGTTCCTACAGCCGAAGAAAAGGTGACTATGACAATAGACAAGAGGAAAACAGTGCAAACGAGTTACCAGCAGAGCCTTTAAAATATCTTTACCTGAAATACATCGAATCAATGATAATGTAATATCTCAAATCAACACGAGTTCTTGAATCTTTTATAAGGAGGGGACAGGAAAAGATGGTCCCATAGTCTGGGATGATGGAAAGGTACGGTCATAGTCTTCTTTTAATATGAATACAGTAAAATACCAAGACACTTCCAATGGGCTTTTCACCACACATTTACATCTGTGTTCTTTAAAGTTAATCCTGTATACGTTATTTCTATTCAGATGAATATAGACTTATGCAGATACATACTTTGAACATAGTATGCTACTTCCTACCTATGTAGAATATACTAGTCCGACTTGAGAGCCGATATTGTTACGGAGCATGAATAGGAATGTCTGAAATAGTCAATAGCATTTTTTTTTCTTTTCCATATCATAACAGTTTCGACTTTATCTTCATAGTAAAACGTATCAGTAAGCAATGGGTCCAGCAGAATGAAATAGCAGCACCCACATGAAATCGAGAACCTGTAAGAGATGATTCATACAGACAGACGAACAGAGAGATCCTGAGTCACTTTGAAAATGCGAGTGATATTCCACTGGGACAGTGGCAAAAAAAAAAAAAAAAAAAAGGAAGATGTTTAAGCAGCGATATTGACATAGAAGTCAAGCAAAAGCTGCTTGCTTTAAGGCAAATTTGTTTTTACGGATGACATATCTGCTACCGCACCTGTCTTTTACTTTTCCAGTTAAGGTCTGTCCCTAAAGATCTTGGAGATGGTAGAAACTTTATATTGCATGAGTTAGCTAGTTTGTAAAGGCGCGTTCATTTCCACCTTTTCTCGGCAGAGTAAACAATTGATTGGCTGCGAGGTCTGGTCCAGGATGAACGAAGAATGGATGTGCAGATGACGGATTCTGAAGAAAATTCACCGCCATGACAAGAAAAAGAAATGACTGTCACCACAGAGACATCTGCATTTTGATCGTTTGCCATGCGGGTTTTTTTTTAGTATATAAAATACGCTTTATGTTTGTATATCATGTGCTTGTAGTTTTCATTGAATGTATCTGGATGTACATTTTTCAGAAGTTGTATACAATTTTTAGCAAAGGTAAGGTGCCGATGTGGTTCCATCCAGTGACACGAAGAGCAAGCAGAGCAACGACAACATCAGCAACAACAACAACAACAACAATAACAACAGCACACACACACACACACACACACACACACACACACACACACACACACACACACACACACACACACACGCACGCACGCACGCACGCACGCACGCACGCACGCACGCACACACACACACACACACACACACACACGTTTCAGGTGATCAGGATCAAAGTCATTGGCGTCTTCATATGATTCGTCATGATTTGAAACAGCACTGTCACTAATACGATCTGATACAGTGGAAAGAAATACTCCAGAGATCAGAAAAAAAACCCTGCATTATCACTCCTGATCTCCACTGAAATATCACTTTGTAACAGGCTGGGTTGATGTAACAAATTCACACAACCATGTGTCATTACATCCATAACTCGTGAAGAGACAGAATCGTGGAATATCGTTTTTCTCTCATAGAAAGATTCACATTCCTCAATCAGTATAAGACACAGATGAGATCACGTTTGGAGTGTTTTCACTTGATTAGAGATGCAACTGTTTCCATATGACAGAATATTATCTTTAAACAAAATGTCTCTTGGCTTGAAAGGAAAAAGGTTTCGCATAACTCAGTCACCGAACGTCGACATGTATTTTAGACGAATTTCACTTGATGTCATTCACTTAGATTAAAAAAAAAAATCTGTTGATTTAGAGCCTTATTAACGGTGTCTTCTGAAAATGAATAATGACGGAATTTGTGATGACATTCAAGGCAAATAGTAGGCTATGACAGTACCACATGCTCTCTCTCCTCTCTCTCTCTCTCTCTCTCTCTCTGTCTCTGTCTGTTTGTCTGTCTGTCGGCATGACGAATGAACAAAGGGAGTTTCATATTCTAATCACTATAGCCTATCCGTCCACACACAGCCTGTTCAGGCTGTCAAAGGCATACAGGAGGGAATGTCACATGACAAAACAACTTAGATCATCCAAATGTGAATGCATCCTGAAAAAAATAACAAAAGTGGTTATGACACGAAGACCAGACTATCGTTATCTTGTTGCATTTGAAATCAGGCTGTCTGAGAGCACAACGCATTTCCCCTGATTGAGCGCTCCCAGATTGTCAAACATCGTGCAAAATTTCAAGGAAAACACTGAAATACCACCCAAAAAGCCTTTCAGGCAAAGAGTAGCGCTGTAGACAGGATAGCAAGTGCCCACACTGGATAGTGTGTACTACCTTCACTACGGAACTGCAAGATTACAACACAAATGCTGGCATGTCATAAACTACTACCACAGGTCCACACTGGATAGTGTGTACTACCTTCACTACGGAACTGCAAAATTACAACACAAAAGCTGGCATGTCATATGTCGTAAACTACTACCACAGGTTGAAAACAATGTCTGAGTTTACAGAACAAAGACAGATGGTGGTCCACAATGGCAGATAAACAGTTAGATGGCAGTAACGAAAAAAGAAAACAGGTCTTAAAAAAAACGACAGAGTCACAGAAAAGAGGAATATGCAAGCGTAGAACTCCCAGCAGGTGGAAGAGCTCTTTGCACTGACACAACACGCCCACTCACCACTCCCCAAGCATAGAACAACTGCAAGCTTGCTATGAGTGCACAGACTGGGACGTGTTTTTTAATGCTTGTGTTGATGTAGCTGAAGCTGCTAATGTCATCTCTGATTATGTTACCTTTTGTGAAAACATGTTGATACCGACGAAACCTGTGAATATTTTTCCAAATAATAATCCTTCGGTTTTCAAATCTTTAAAGAAAACACTGAATGAAAAGAAACTCGCATTTCAATTGAAGGATAATTTTGTAAAGAAAGCAGTTCAAAGAAAATTAAGACATGAAATAAAGGACGCAGAGATGGCACACAGAGAACTCGTAGAAAAGCAGTTTGATTCGGGAAACATGCGAAATGCATGGGATGGCCTAAAGCTCTCACTGGACAGAATAAACCGCGAAGTGTTTGCAATCTATCAGCAAAGGAATGTGATTTTGCTAACAAACTAAATGATTTTTATTGCCGTTTTCAAATGAAACATGTTGGTGAAAATTTGAAACCTCTTTTGTCGAATATTTCAAACAGCTGTGATAACGAATGATGGAGTTGTTTTTTTCATATTGATGATTCTGCTGTTCGAGGTTTGCTCAAAAAGATAAAGATAACTGAAGCTGCAGGCCGAGACAATATTTGTGGAAATCTTTTAAAATCATGTTCAGAACAATTGTCATATGTTTTCTCTAGGCTGTTCTCATGGTCTTTGAATTGTGGAGTTGTGCCCTCTGTCTGGAAACAAATTCAACAGTTTGTTCTGTACCAAAAAACAAGACATCCGAGTATCTTGAATGTCTATAGAACTGTTCCTTCGACATCGCTTGCAATGAAATATTTTGAACGCCTTGTCTTTCAGATTCTTCTTCCCGAAGTCAAACAGCTTTGTGATCCATACGAATTTGCATACAAACAGAACAGAAGTACACATGATGCAATAATCGCTCTTTTAAACTATGCATACATACACCTTGAAAACAAAGATTCTTTTTTTTTCGCTTCCTGATTATTGATTTCTCACCAGCTTTTAATACTATTCAACAACACATTATGGCAAAGAAATTCAAACTTTACAGGTCAACCCAAAATTGATTTTATGGATTATGAACTTTTTGTACGCTTTGAGGAAAAATATTCATCTGCTAGAACCACATTTACTGGTGCACCTCAAGGCATCGTTCTCTCACCTGTACTCTTTACTCTTTATACAAATGATTGTACTGGCTCTTCTGTCACTCCTGTGATAAAGTACTCAGATGATTTTGCTTTAGAAGACCTGTCAAATTCAGATACCATTTATTTTCAAGAGGTGGAACGTTTTTGTACATGGTGCAAAGAGAACTGTCTAGACTTGAATGTCAATAAGACGAAGGAGATGGCAATTGATTTTCGAAGAAACCCAGCTCCTGTCCTTCACTTGTATCTCAAAAATATCAAAGTGGAACGTGTAAGTGAATATAAGTATCTGGGTACTATTTTAGAAGATAAGCAGAATTTCAACGCAAATACTCAATTTATCTTCAAAAATATGTCAATCTAGAATAATTATACTGTCTCAGAAACTTCGGTATCTTGCTGTTTAAAAGGACATCTTAAATACGTTTTATCGTTGTTTTGTAGAATCACTGTTGTCCTTTGGCTTTTTATGCTGATTTAAAAATCTTAGCGTGAAAAACAAAAACAATCTAAACAGAGTGGTGAATGCATGTTTAAAGATTATTGGGAAAACCAAGAACAGTTAGATAAATTGTATAAATGTCAAGTCACACAAAAAGCTGTGAACATTGCTGCCGACAGTTCTCAAGTTCTATCAAAAACTACAACGTTCTACTCTCTGGATGAAGATTCCAAATTCCAAAATTCAAGACAAATAGAAACAAAAACAGTTTTGTTCCCAATTCCACCAAATTCCTGAATCATAATTAAACTTTCAGTAAGATCCGGTTCAGAAAGCTTGTTTGTAGATCTATCTATCTATCTATCTATCTATCTATCTATCTATCTATCTATCTATCTATCGATAAATATTTAAATGCTGAACAATGAAGTAGTGGGGGAACAAGTGCAGGCTAACAATTCTTCCGTCATTGTAGTAATGACTTGACATATATTTGAATATTCAAAAAGAAAAAAAAAGAAAAAATGGGGTGGGTGTGGGTGTTGAAGATGAAGAAAATGGGAACATAAAATTAAGAAAATATGTTATCAGTATGAAAACCCTTCGCTGGCCGCATGAGGGAACCATCACAATCCCTCTCGAAGGCAGATCTATTTATATTGCCTGCTCCTAGGGCTTTCGTCGGCTGGATCGGACTCATCAGGGAGACACGGCTGATTGTGTCTGTGCTCTTGGCGTCAAATAGAGACACACCACAGTCCATAATTCTGTGGTGTTCTCACCACCAAGGGTTCAAAGAAGAATCCAACAGCACCCCCAAGGCAGCCAGCGAAGGGTAGTAAAATGAAACAAAAATGGGGAGTTTGTGTTATACTCCCTGTTTGGCTAGTATACTTACCATGTCAGACCATAGCATTCAACGGCAGTTAGCCAGCTCTGTCAGGCCGAATTTTTTCCGTGGCCAATGCAGTCATAAGACAGTCACGTGATGTCACCCCACTTCCGGCCCCGGAAGAAGCCAGTGTCAACTTCCTATAAGTCATTCAGCGAGGCCTGGTGTATGGTGACCCCGAGAACCTTGGCGCCAGAGGGGAAGGTAGGGAGGGAATTAGAGTCTGACATGGTAAGTATACTAGCCAAACAGGGAGTATAACACAAACTCCCCATTTTGGCGTCATATACTTTACCATGTCAGACCATAGCAGAATTTAAAGGAATCGGAGGAGGGCGAGCGCCCTAGTGGTTCTTGGGGTTGACCGATATGGCTGCATTGGCCGCCACAAAGGAAATCCCCTTAGACCCATCAGCTCTGGTCATGCGGATATCCCTCAGGTAAAAATTAATGAAGGGATTTTCCGAACGCCAGTAGGCTGCCTCCAGCAGGTGGCGCACGGGGACAGAGTACTGGAACGCTGTGGAAGTGGCCAGTGCTCTGACCTCGTGGGCCCTGGGTGATAGGACAGGGAGATCCTTGTACGCCTGAGCGTAGGTAGATCTCACCGTCTTGGAGAGCCACCTGGAGATAGTTCCCGCCGAGATATCTCTAGTATTGTTGGGGTTGAGGGAGATAAGGAGTCGTCTCTGGGAGGAGCGCCTGGGGCGTGTGCGTTCCCAGTAGTACCTGAGACACCTGGAGGGGCAAAGGTCCATGTCTCCATCTTTTTCTCCCTTTCCCAAGATGTCAGAACTCCGGAAGGAACTTGAGAGAGACTGAGCCGTCCCTGTGGAAGGCGATATCTGTGGGGTCACCGCTGAGGGCGTGAATCTCACTTCGTCTTCTGGCCGAGGCCAGGGCGAGGAGAAAGGTGGTCTTAAAGGAGAGGAGGTCAAAAGGAATAGAAGCAATGGGTTCAAAAGGGGTTTTTCTGAGGGCATCGAGGACCGTAAAAAGGTCCCAGAGGGGAATGCGCCTAGGGGACTGAGCTTCCCGTAGAGCAACTCCTCTAGACACCTCTCTGAGGAGAAAGTCATTGTCAAAAGAAGGGCCCCCCAGTTGACGAATGGTAGTGCAGATAGCTGATCTGTAGCCCCGAATGGAGCCAGCCGACAGCTTAAGGGAAGAGGATAGGTGGGAGAGGAAATTTCCTATTTGGATGTTGGAGGGCAGTAATGGGGAACAGAGTTATCTGAGCACCAGGTTATCCATCTCTCCCAACGGTAGTTGTAGAGGGATTCGGTGCTGGCTCTGCGAGATGCCGAGGCGAAGTCCCGTAATCCCTGAGAGGCCCCTGCCCCGGCTAGTGTGTCTAGGACGGACTGGGGTCTCTCCGAGTGGGGGGTAGATGCAGATGTTCGCAGTTGGGCTGGCATAGAAGCCACGCGTGTAGGCGAAGCATCTTGGGATTGGAGTGAGGAAGACCTGACCGGGGTTGTCTCAGCATGTCCCAGCGAGGGCTGAGCCGGAGGGGGGGAACGTGGGTGAGGGACTTGGGGTCCGGGAACCAAGACTGGGTCGGCCACCATGGCGTTACGAGGATCAGCCTGGGTCTTTCCAGCCTTGCCTTCCTGATCACCTTGTGTAGGATGGGGAAGGGGGGAAAGGCATACGCCAGTAGGCCCGTCCCGGGGAGGGATAGTGCGTCGACTGCATCCGCCTGGGGATCTGGAACGGGAGAGACGTACAGGGGCAGGTGATGGTTGAAGCTGGTGGCAAACAGGTCGATCATGGGCACAAACCAATGGTTGCGCGACACCAGCGAAGGAGGGCCTCTGTTCTGAGGGAGAGGCCTATGGAGCGGGCCTCTCCCCCTTTGTTGACATAGCAAGCTACCGACGTATTGTCCGTGAGGAGGAGAACAAGTCGGTGCGCGACCTTGTGCTGGAGTTGGAGAAGGGCTAGCCTGACCGCTTCCAGCTCCCACTCCCCGAGGCGTGACTGTCCTCCACGTGGGCCCCCCAGCCCAAGTTGGAGGCGTCTGTATAAAGTTCCAGTGGTTGGGTTGGGTTGGGAGGGAGATGGGGACCCCGGTGGAGAGAGTGGCTGGAGTGAGCCGCTCCTCCGTCGCCGAAATGAACCAGTGTCCGAGGGGAATGACCTGGTCCCAGCGGTCGGAGGTCTGTGACAAACGTCGGCGGAACTCCCTCTGAAGTTGGCGTTTGGGGACCCGCCGCAGGGGAATGAGGGGAGACAGGGACTCCATCATTCCTAGGAGGGAGGACAGGGTTCTGGCCGAGGTGTGGGGTGCCTGTGACAGGCAGGAGATGAGGTCCACTATGCGTGCAGGCCTCTCCGGGGTCTGCCAGACGAACCGTAGGAATCGTCTGTGGGCCGGGTGAATCAGGATCTGAAAAATAGGCGTCCTTCAGGTCTACGGATGTGGCCCAGTCGCGATGATGGATGGAGTCTCGGATCTGGGTGGGGGTCTCCATCTTGAACTTGGTGGGCCTGAGGAACTTGTTGAGGGGCGAAAGATCTAGAATGGGCCTCCATCCTCCCGAGGCTTTTGGGATCACAAAGAGTAGAAGCCGGGGTTTGGGTGGGAAATCTCCGAGATGGCCCCTCTTTTGAGGAGGTCTTGGACTTCCGTGCGAAGAGCTTCTGCTTTGGCGGGGGAGGGTTCGTTGGGGGAGGGAGGGGGAGATAGCATGAGGGGGGGGACGCTCGTGGGCCCAAGGAAGGCGAAACCCTTCCTGTAGCACCGCCACTATCCAGGGGTGAGGCGTATGCGTCTCCACTGGTGGGCATGCCGGGAGAGGCTGCCCGCCAGGGGGGCGAGGGTCTGGGCTGGTGGGTGGGGGATAGGGCGAGGGGGGGTGCTACTTGATCTAAGTCCCCCTCGGGCTGTCTCCCTAGTCAGCTCCGGGAGCGTGACTGTTGGCCTAACCGAAAATTTTGCTGATGGGGTTTTGGCTTAGGCCTTGGGAGAAGATTAGGTCGCTTGGCGGGCCGTGCGGTGCGGGAAGGCGATTGTCTGGGATAGGGTCTGTGCCTGGGGAAGGAACGAAGTGGGGGTCTAGCAGGGCGTGGCGGTGGCCTGGGCGCAAAGGACACAGCCTGCTTGCGTTCCTCAACTGCTTGTGCTATGACGTCAGCCGAGTAGTCGCCAAAGAGCGACTGGACCTGGCCCGGGATGCATCGCAGGGCTGCCTTAAGCGTCGGGGAGAGAGAGGTCCGCGCCAGCACGGCCTCTCTCGCGACCAACAAGCAGTTGAAGTGGCTTCTGGCTGCGCTGTCCGCCGCAGCCGAAAGGTGATGCGAAATCCTGTTAACTAGGTGTCGCATGAAAGGATCGCTGAACAAGCGAGGGTCAGGCTCTTGGTGCGCCTCAGAGCCCGGGTCCCCCGGTACTGGGATGGCACCATCGTCCTCCGGCCATAGAGCCTCCGCTCGCTGAAGGGGCATGTCCAAGTAGGTGTGTCCCGCCGTGGTGTGGAGGATGCCCATCCTGGCTACTCGGACCCATTCCTTTAGGTTCTTAAAGGAGATGGCGCCGGAAGTAGGGGGGGGCAGGTGGGGGATCAACCGACGGTCCGACTGGGAAATGCCCATCTCCCTGGTCACGGGATTGTCCGTAAACAAGGAGGCGACTGAGGGGTTCTTGGGTAGATTGGTCTAGATCTCTGGGCCGGGGGAGAGGGAGAGAAATTCGTCAGCGGGTGCGGCCTCCCTCCTAACGAGGTCTGGTCGCCACCGTTCTATCGTGCGGACATCGTACAATGAGGTGGGGGCTAGCTCCTCGTCATCGTCCGCCTCAGGGAGGTACTGGTCCTGAGAGGGTTCATAGCACCCGTCTTCAGGAGGTAAGTCGAGGGGTGCCTGTAGTGTGTCCCCGGTGGCCCTATAATCGGCGGCCGGGACATCGTCCTGCCGATAGGACAGCGCCCGAGGAGGGAGACCAAGGTCGACCCAGGTAAGTGAGGCCGGGTGCCACATTCGACCATGTAGCTGGTCGTGCTGGGTGTTGGCGTTAAGCCACTGGTCTCTCTCGGGGGCATAGAGCCACCGGTCCCCGGGGAGGTAAACGGGCTGTGGCGGCCCTGGGGAAAAACCATGGTAGGTAGGCCGCACTCAAGGTCTGACCAGCGCGTTGGGCGAATGCGTAGGTCAGACATCCGCCGAGTCGTAGCCACGAGACCCTCTTCTTCTTGTAGGCAGAAAGTCCCCGGGGACCCGGGTAACCTGAATCACTGTTGGGGGGGGGCTTGAGAGGCCGTGGCCTGTCGTCCCCGTCCAGGTCCGTGCACTGCACCATACACGTCCTTGGAATGGGCCTGGGAGGGCCATAATGGTATGGAGGAGGATGCGGAAGTCGAGCCCCCAACCCGCGAAAGTGCGGATTGGTCAGGATGCGGTCCCGTGTTCCTCCCCCTGGAGGAATATGTCAGGTTACCCTTGGTCCCGCTGGTAGATCCTCCCCCCGGAGGAGCGGGACCGCGGACGTTGCCCAAATGGGGATCCGAAAGGTCGGTTCCCCAACGTCCAATACCCCTAGGGAAGAAGGTGACGTTCGATCGGGGTAGGTCGACCGTCCTTGTGCATGGGCACGGCCGGGCCCATGGCGCGGCGTGCCCGCACGCCCAGGATTATGGACACCACCGAGGTCGTGCGTCGGGGTGACCATAAGGCTGCTTCCGGAGTCGAAGCGCTCCTCGAGCTCAGGTGTTGGCTGCACCTGTGCCCGGTGGGGCCGAGCGCTATGAGTGCACGTATCAATTTGGGGGGAAAAAGAGATACGTGACTCATCAAGGCGAGTGACGGATGGTGATTCCATCCCAGATCCGTCACCCGTGCTGGTCCGCGGCTCGGCAAGGTGCCCCGGGGGCCGAGATTCGCGTGACTCAGCATGATAGTTAGAAGTCTCCGAGCGAGTCCGTAGGCTAGAGGGCAAGCTGGCCGATGGAGAAGGGGTGGGGGAGGGCGAATTCCGTTGGCTAGTCTTTGCTCGGCCGGGCCCCTTGAGGGGAGCCTTGCCATTAGACTTTCTGGGCAGCACCTTGAGGGGAGCTTTGCCCTTAGACTATCAGGCAGATCAAATGAAAGGCATTTTGAAATGGTGGCCGCTTGCCTATCAGCCTTGGGACGCCGCGGTCGTGCGTCCGTCGGTTTGGTAGACGAGGAAGATCACGCGTCCCTTCCGCGGAGAAGTCGTCTCTGTCTACCCGAACCGTACGTTCATCAGTGCGAACGGATTGCTCCGAGATGGAATCGACCCGCGGGTTCTCCGGGAAATTGAGCGAACTCCGAGCAGTGGAGTGGCTCGACCCGGCGGTGTCCTTCACCATGTTGGGCACAGGTGGATAGAGCAAACCCGGAACACACGACCGCAAAGAGGAGACAAGGTGGCCGATCGAGAAAATCAATTAATCTCGATCGTCCGTGTGGTGTCGTGCAAAGTGCTCGAGAGATCGACTGAAAACTCGAACTACCCGTACACGCCACCGGTCGTGTGACTGGTATGGCTATTAATAGCAATCTCTACACGTGGAGTATCACTGTGTATAGGTGTGATAGTTCTTGGGCACTAAATCTTAATAAGCAGATCAGTGTCACACACCCTTACTCGAACACGTTCTACCTGTGAAGGGTAAAGAGTACAGGTGTGATAGTTATTGAGCCCTAAACCTTAATAAGCGGAACCAGCACAAAATGCGTGCTGAACCCGAGGCTCGGCAATATGGTGGGGGAACACGACCGGCGAGCGGTGCCGACGATCGCGAGTAACAAAGTCGCGAGAGTGCCGGTAAAAGAGACAAATCTTTAATAAATACGCTCCCGAGAGTGCCGGTAAAAGAGACAAATCTTTTAATAAATACGCTCCCACCAAGAGCCTCACACGGCAAAAATACTCAGGGTCTAGTGCAAGCCGGAACCAGCACAAAATGCGTGCTGAACCCGAGGCTCGGCAATATGGTGGGGGAACACGACCGGCGAGCGGTGCCGACGATCGCGAGTAACAAAGTCGCGGGAGTGCCGGTAAAAGAGACAAATCTTTTAATAAATACGCTCCCGAGAGTGCCGGTAAAAGAGACAAATCTTTTGATAAATACGCTCCCACCAAGAGCCTCACATTTGCAAGCCACAACTGAATCAAGTATAGAACAAAACACAGCAAAGTTAACACAAAGGCAAGTATAGGCGAGACAGAGCACAAGACTTATCTTGCTTTGACGGCAGGCCGAAGATGGATGACTTATAGGAAGTTGACACTGGCTTCTTCCGGGGCCGGAAGTGGGGTGACATCACGTGACTGTCTTATGACTGCATTGGCCACGGAAAAAATTCGGCCTGACAGAGCTGGCTAACTGCCGTTGAATGCTATGGTCTGACATGGTAAAGTATATGACGCCAAACGAAAGTGTGGAGAGGAAAAGAGTTGCTGAAAGACTAAAAACGTTATTTTGTTTTCATTCAACGCCTTCCTTGCGCTGAACTCTTAAGTGATCAAAGCTAAGCGAATTTTCGTTGTCCTATTTGTTTGTATCTTGCCTGAAGAAGACCTAAGAGGTTGAAACGCGTCGTGTTTTGTCTTGTGACTGGTTTGTCCACGTTTCTCTGGGCGGTTCGCTAACATTTATTTAAGATTTGTTTAGATTTCCGCCTGCAGTTGTCTCACTTTGCAACTAAAAACATTATGGAAACAGTATAAAATATAGAGGGGACAATCTTTGAGCCTATGCTTGAGGATCCATTCAAGAATGCAAGGGATATATATATTATATATATATATATATATATATATATATCTATATCTGTGTGTGTGTGTGTGTGTGTGTGTGTGTGTGTGTGTGTGTGTGTGTGTGTGTGTGCGCGCGCGCGCGTTTGTTATTCTATGTATGCGAGTGGGTGGGTGTGACACGTGATTTGTGATTTGTTGATTTTATGGCCACTCTCAATTTCTCTTTGGAGATATTAAAGTGTTCTTGACTTGACTTGACTTGGTGCTTGTCTGCACAACAGTCCTGAGAGATCTGCCTTTTGCCGTACAACATGAACAAGGTGAAGGAAAATGGTATATAACTACAATACAATTTTATACTTCAAAGAGAAGATGCATTTGTCGTGAAGACAATTTAGAATGATATCTGATAATACTGGTACTATGGAGAACGAAGCTATTAATGGTTCATTTCCTGACATCTGCCTGTACGGTTTAGTGACAGTACACAGGGCTACGTCATTGATCATCAGTCCATCACTCCCTCATCACTGTACTGAGTGTGAGTAAAGTAGGTCACGCGCCAGTCACGTGGGTTGAATAAACTTTGATGAACCACTTTTATTGCTGGGCAAACCTAACGTGGGAAGAGAGAGAGAGAGAGAGAGAGAGAGAGAGAGAGAGAGAGAGAGAGAGAGAGAGATAAAGAGAGAAAGTGAGAGAGAGAGAGAGAGAGAGAGAGAGAGAGAGAGAGAGAGAGAGAGCAAGCTACACTGACTGCATGTGTGTATTCTTGCAGGTTATTCTCCAGCTCCCTGTGACTGCAGTGTGAATCAGTGGAGGTCACATAAGCAGACTTTTTGGGTCTGAAAATACACTCCTTGTGAATCCTGTTGTACACGGTATAATGCAGACAATGGTGGACAGCATAACTCCAGTTTTCCAGGGAGACGTCACCACCCAGTTCCATTCTTCCAACCAGACACCCCACCACACCACCGCCATTCCCCTCAACATCGAGGACTACTTAGAAAGCAAGAACATTCAGTTTGTGGCAGCTCTGGTCCCGACGCTATGCTACATCGCCCTCGGCGTGCCGTTTGGCCTGACGGGTAACACCCTGGTGTTCATGGTGTATTACAAGAGATTCAAACCCAGCGTGACCAGGACGTACATTCTGGCCATGAGTGTCTGTGACCTGATGCACAACGTGCTGACCCTGCCCGCGGACATCGTGGAGATCCGCTTCAGCAACACGTTCGAGGACCGCTGGCTGTGCAAGTTCTTCCGCACGGTGAAGAGCCTTATCAGCTCTCTGTCGGTGCTCCTTCTGGTGGCCGTGGCTTTTGACCGTCAGAGGGCCATCTGCAATCCGGAGTCTAACCCCACCACCGTCAAACACGCCGTTGTCGTTCTGGTGGAGTGCTCGGTGGTGGCCATGTTCTACACTGTGCCCTACGTGGTCCTCACTGGGCCTGGCCTAGTGCACTACGTGGACAGCAACGTCACCGGTCTGGAATGTTCTATCGACGACCAGTATGCCTCATCTCTTTTCCTCTTCATTTACAATGTCATCAGCAACGTCTTAACGTCCCTATGCTTTGTGCTGATGCTGGTGTCCTATGTGAGGATAGCGCGGGAACTGTGGTTGCACAAGAAGAATACGGCCATCATCATGAACACTGCTGCCGGCAAACACAAAACAAAGGCGGGTGTTCGGCATTCACACGCCTTGGCCTTTCAAGACGGTTCTTCCGGGGGTACACACAGCTCTTCTGTCAATAGTCAACAGTCTACCAAAGCCAGAAACGACGTATCTAAAACGGACTCCGCGGTAATGAGTCAAAATGCTCCTGTCCATGAAGATACGTTAAAGGATTCACGAGCAAAAACAGCACAAAATCACGTTAAGGACATGACTCAGATTTCTGCTTCACCCAGCAAAGACTTGGTGCACAATATATCCTCTCGGACAACAAACTCTGACACTGAGATCTCTTACTGCGATCAAATCGTGAGTAACACTGAAAACAGACACCGAAGAAATGATCTCCATCCAACCAGCGTGAATAACAGGGCTGTCTCTGGTGGTGTCAAAGTTCACAACAGTGGCGGAATAAGCTCAGAGCAGGAGCAGCGTGCAGGAGCGTCATCGGGGTCACGTGCAGGTCTGTCACAGACCAGACAGGCGGCCCATAACGCCAAAGGCTTTGTCAGCCATGACAAGTCCACCCCGAAACCACACGGCTCTGTGAGGAAGATCCCTAACCGAACCACCTTCATGATGTTCATGCTCACGGTCGTGTTCATCATCAACTTTCTTCCTTATTTCGTTTTGGTGACGGTGCGCTCTCGGCAGGGGGAACCTGCTCTTATTGAGGCTTTGGGTATCAATGGTTACCGCATTGGACTGCGATCTTACTTCATCAACAGTGTCATAAACCCTTTGGTCTACAGCTTTTGTTCCATCAGATTTCGACAGGAATGCTTACAACTTTTCAAATGCAACTCCAAATAGCGGTCTGAGATGAAAGAGTGAAAAAAAGGAAAAAAAACGTAAGCAATTCAATGGCGTGTATGGTCATGTTCCTTGTAAGAGGAAAGGTGAAGCTGTGAGGAAGAGGGATGAACAAGTCAGAAGAGAGGGAAGGGTGTCTCCTGTTTTCTTTTGGTTGCCTTAAATTACGACATCCACATTCAGCGCGTTGTACTTTAAATGAAGACCGTTTTCATGGATTGGCCGTTTGTAGCCCAGACATGCACCAAATGTCCGACTTCAGTTGAGCACTGTTATCACTGATGACATTTATTTTCTTTGGCACTTTCTTTTCTGATGCCCTCAAATCTATTGTTCCTAGTATATTTTTATTCCAGTCACTGAGACAAGTTGGTGTTGTAGTGAAATACCTTCGGAACAATCATTGCAGAAACGTGTAAGACGGTTTGGTTTGGTGCTTCCATTGGACTTCAGTTGTTTGATTCACCACAGAATGAGGATGACTTTCTTTGCCATGTCTGGCAAGAGACACCTTTATGTGACGTATCTCTGTTCTACATCTAGTAACAGTTTTATTTGTGATTACTCATTTGCTCGATAGAAATTACGTAAATGTTCTGATTTGATAGAATGTAAACTAATGTTTCTTGCAATATTTGCACAAAATTTAACATATCTCTGATGAACGTGTAAAGCAATGGTGGCAAGTGATTACAGTCTGACTTATTGAAAACAGTGCTGAAAACGTTAATAGCAGCTTTACTGCCTTCTAAGTAGGTGACATCTTCATTAAGGGGACAGCTGGAAAGGTCTTCACAATATTTTACATTGGGCAAAGTTTGGTTTCTGGCGTTTGACACTGCTGAGAAAAAGTCCATGGTAAAGTTTACCACAAATTAGACTAAATACAGTGGAAGGATTACTACATGTGATTTATTTTGAATTGTTACCATTTTGCACATAGCCTTTCCAATCTTGCCACTTATAAAAATGTTTGAACACTGGCAATGAAAATAATCAGCTCCTTGAACACTTTAATTCAAATAAATGAACGCTAAACAAAGGAGACTGTTTGCTATTTCAATGGACAACAGGGGAAGAGGTGGGTATGAAGGGTACTGAGTGCAGGGCAGACTACCCACAGAAAACTTTTAGTTCTCTCTCAGAGGTGAAAAGCACATGTGTACTGCAAGCGGTGTTGTTACGGATGGTGTGGTGCTGTATGTATAACTTTCCGACTCTCACTTTCAAAAGTTTGGATGCGTGTAACGATTTTTCCTTACACACACCCACATCACACGAACATGAACAACCAAGCACTCACAAGTTAAGTTTATTTCTTTTATATGCTTCCTGAACCATCTAAACATAAACACATGTCAGTATAAATCGGCATGAAATCAATACACGCTACCACCAGCAAGGACATTCAACAAACACAGGGAGCTTCAACCATCACTCTTAAAACTGACACATTGAATAGTTCTTTTCTAACACAGTTCTCACTGGCACCGTCAGTAGTGTCCCAACAGACACAGCCCATACAGCTGGCTGCAACGAGCCCTAGTCACAGTCTTCACACGGCAAGCACAGCCGTTCACGAATTCCGTTCGACGTCCAACAGGGTACACCCACACAGAAGATCACGTTGGACAACCGACCAAGCGGTCAGCCTCACCACATCGTCTTGATGGAGAATCCTCAAGTCACAGTCTTCACACGGCAAGCAGAGCCCCTCACGAATACCGTTCAAAGTCCCACAGGGTACACCCACACAGAAGATCATGTCGGACAACCGACCTGGCGGTCAGCCTCTCCACATCGTCTTGACGGAGAATCCTGACGCCCTTTACTATACAATTCCACTACCGACCTGGCGGTCAGCCTCTCCACGTCATCTTGACGGAGAATCCTGACGCCCTTTACTATACAATTCCACTACCGACCTGGCGGTCAGCCTCTCCATGTCGTCTTGACGGAGACAGTGGCAGGGGCACGGCTGTACCCCCACACCCGGTGATAATCAGTTCCAAGCTGGACTCAGGGGCCTCACCGTTTTTTTTTTAATTCTCTCGCCTCGTTGTTCTTTTCATTTACGTCATGTTGGTATGTAATTTTACTTTGACGTCATAATTTACGTTGACGTCATAATACTCCCCCTCCTAAAATAAAAACAATGACCGATTTTTTTTTTAAGATGAAGTAAACTGACAGCAGAATGCAAAAACCCAGAAATCACACATCAAAACAGCATCAGAAAACACTACAGTTCACATAAGGAAACTCACTTCCTAAGGGATCAGCTGATCCTCACATGAACGGGAGAGAAGATTCGCGAACCAGGAAGTGGCTGGACTTCAAACGAGAACTCTTGCAACGACAACGCCCATTGCATAATTCTTGAGTTCTTGAAGTTTGACGTTCGCAGGTACGTCAAGGGACGATGATCCGTCTGCAGGATAAATCTGACTCCCCAAAGGAACCTAACAAACTTCTGCACAGCGCAGACAATTTCTAAACATTCCCGCTCAATAGTACTGTACGCCTTCTCACTATCCAGCAACTTTCGACTAGCGAACACGACTGGGTGAAGAACATCATCACTCTCCTGAAGCAATACAGCACCCAAACCACTAGCATCAGTCCTGAGAACAAAAGGATTACCAACCTAGGTAACAACAACACAGGTGCAGAAGACAAGATTCCCTGATTCTTCTTCAAAGCTTCAGCACACTTAGGAGTCAAAAAATAGACCTTCCAGTGGAGCACTCAAAGTAACAAACCCAGGAACATATCTCCTGTAAAACCTGAGCAACCCCAACAAAGACCTGACCTGCTTCCTGGTAGTAGGAGTGGATATCTTCAAAATCTTATCAACCTTCTTCCCTTCAGGACGCATAGCACTACCTCCAACAACATGACCAAGAAACTCAAGTGAATGAAAGCCTGCCTCGATCTTCGAAGGACGAGCTGTGAGGTTGAAAGACCTCAGTAAAGAGAGCACACCCTTCACATGACTAAGAACATCATCCCATGACACACTGCGCACAAGAATCCACCAAAGACGTTGGCAGCAGAAAACTGATCAAATGCCTGCATACGCATCATACGTGCAAACGCTGCAGGAGCCAACACAAGTCCAAAAGGCATCCTGACAATCCGGAATAGACCCATATGTGTTGTAAAAGCCGTCTTCGGACGATCCTCCGGCTTAACCACAATCCGCTAGTACCCTTTTGCAAGATCGATCTTTGTGAAAAACTGAGCGTAAGCTAACCTTACAAAAAGACTCTCAACGTCAGGAATAGGGTCAGCATCAAAGACGGTAATCTTATTCAAAGACCTGAAATTAATGTAAAAACGACGCGTACCATCTTTCTTCCAACACAACTGGAGATGAATATGAACTATTCGATGGCTCAGTGATACCAAGATCCAACATGACACCAATCTCTCTCTCAACAACCTCTTTCGCAGAAAAGGGGATATCATAACACTTCTTTATGTTAGGGACATCTGTTGTAAGCGGGATCTGTAAGAGTGCATCACCTGAGAAAGAACTTGGTTTAGGAGTCGAAATGTCCTGAAACTCATCAAACACTGCACGCAACTCCCTGGACCTGCTGTCAGACAAAGCACAATCAAACTGTACAGAACGAACATCTTCATCTGGCATAGAAGACGTCATCTGAACAGTGAAAGTGGGAATGGGTAAAGCGTCATCACAGTCCTGGACGACACCAACTGTACAAACCACTTCACGAACAACAGTCTCTGGAGTGGGATCCTGTGTAACCATAGAAAGACCAGCTCCTGGAGAACACTCTGAAGAACCCTTTTCTTGGTCACAAGCCAACGGTGCTATCTCTGACCAAGGCACTGAAGTATCCTGTGAAAGAACAACTGTAGGTACAACAACATCAGAAGTAGATGCAACAGCACGACGAATATACTTTTTGAGCGAATTGGCATGAAAGATCTTTTCCTTGCCCTTGACAAGAACTTTATAATCTGGATTCAAGACTTTGACCACTGGAAGCGGCTCTGACCAACTGGCTAACAACTTGCTAGAGTCAGTCGGTAACAAAACTAAGACTTCATCATCAACTCCGAAACGACGTTCCCTGGCCTTCTTGTCAAAGTAGCTTTTATCATTCACGGCAGAATCAGCAGAATTCTCCATGGCTAACTTACATGAGTCAGCAATGACATTCTTGAGTTCAAACAGGTAAGAATAGAGAGGTTTGGCCTCAACATCCTGAACATCTGACTGAGTCCACGACTCCTGTAACAAGGCAATAGGACCACGAACCTGCCGACCAAACAGCAGCTGAAAGGGAGGGAAACCTGTACTCTCAGAGGGCAACTCACTGTATGCAAAGAACACGCAAATAACGATGCCACACCTTTGGTTGAGTACGGACAATCTTTTTCAACATGGACTTCGAAGTCCCATGGAATCTCTCAACATGACCATTCGCCTGCGGGTGATAGGGCGATGTACGTATTCCCTTTGCACCACACAAAGCATGAAACTGTTCCATGAGATCAGAGTTGAACTGTGTACCCTGATCAGACAGAATCTGCTTGGGAAAACCCAAACGAGAAAAGGCACAGATGTTGAAAGGAAACAAACTGATTCACCATGACTGCCGGGCATGAAGAGCCACAGGATGTGGACATTTTAAGTTGACAGATGTGGACGAGGATGATTAAGATGATGCTATGGCTTTCCATTCTGGACTCAGGCTGCATGATAGAGTGGTGCTCTATGCTTACTTTCATAATATTTCCTGGAATCAGCCAGGCCCGAGAGATACAGGCACCTGCAGTGTTGGTCAGGAAATTTGAGCAACACTCTCAGAAACGCATCCATTAAGTGGATGAAACTCGACTGTGTGGTCCCAGTCTTCCCAACTGAGTCTGCAGCAAACTCAACTCTGGGTAGGAGCCAGTCGGGGCAGAAAAACCCACATGATTCTGA
>CM065742.1:43057982-43070482 GCA_033310375.1 Conus canariensis
AATTGTTTCTTTCTAATTTCTTTCAGTCAGGCAATAGAAAACGAAATCCACATCATCTCCTTTTGACATCTCGCATAATGGACATACCGGATCGCAATTATGACAGAAATATTGAGAACGATGTAGATTTCAAATCGGATATACCCAGTTTAAAGCTCGTTACTACACGGTCAATTTTCAGTCCATGTTTGGCAGCAGATATAGCTGAACACCATGGGTATCACAAAAAGTTTCGCACAAATCAAATCTTTCCCTATTGTCATGTGTTGATTCCAGTGCTGCCATCTACAATCTGTCAAAAACAAAACCTTGCTGTAAAGGCATTGACGTTTCCCACAGCTTAACTTCACCACACCTCATCAAAACCATTGCTAAACCCGCACATTGATTTCTGCTGCTTCTTTCTTCATGAATCTAAATCATTTCACATTTTGAATGCTAAGTAAGGTAACCTTACCTATGTTCGTCCATATGCTATAGATTAAAAAGAGACAGACAGACAGACTGACATACATACAGACAGAATTGGCTCAGTCCATGTGCAGCCTACAGTATGCTGACTTGACAACAAGATAAATTGTGTGTATGGAAACACTGTGTTGTGTACATTGTGTGTCATTTTCGTGTAAATTTCAACATCTGTTTATATGACGAATCGTCAGTCATCGTACTTTTTCTAGTGATGATGTGTGCACATCCTAAAGAGATAATCTTACTGTGAAACCCTTGCCGTATGTGAAAAGAGATACTTTTGTTCTGCATCATATGGTCGTTGTTCGTCCGTCGAATCGACGAGGACCACTTCAGTCATCAAGAGGAGGCTGAGGAGGGGGTGGGGGTGGGGGGTGGGGGGGGGGGGGGGCAGTAAGACGATTTATGGATACGCAGGTGGCTGATCAAGCCAATGCGTGCACGAAATGCGCGATGACAGCTTGGACAGGCAATGTGAGAGACCTGCCCTTAATTGCTGGCGCGGGCTTTCCTTGCCTGTCTGTTTTGCTGCGCTGCAACTGTCCTCCTTTCTTCACATAAACTGGCGCCTTTGTGGATAGAGTAGCGCCACCTAGTTCGATCCATAGCAGCTTGTTGCCATGTGTCAGAATTGATGTTAAACGCTTTCACGGATGTTTTGATAGTGTCTTTGAAGCGTTTCTTCTGACCTCCATGGGAACGCTTTCCTTGTGGCAGCTCACCGTAGAAGAGTCTCTTTAGTAGATGATGGTCTGGCATGCGAGTCACATAACCTGCCCATCGAAGCTGAGTCAGTATCAGGATGGTAAACACGAAAGAATCGCCGTTTGTAAAGTGACCTTTATTCTTACATGGTGAAAGAACACTGTGGCACTTTGATCCATTTCCATGGCAGTGTCTAGTCGATCCATCACGTCAGTTCAACGCAAGACTCTGCATCTGACTTAACAGACATTGAAATTCTTGTGGTAATTGAAACAAGATACATGACATACTCTTCTCCAAATAACTCCAGGAAGGAAGCCTTTCTCTATTCCATTCATATTTGAAAGGTAAAATATTCACATAACAACCATATCTTCATCAAACTTATCATTCGTATACTTCTCTATCGCATTCAGTTTTAAAAGGTAAGTATTCACATAACAAACATATCTACGTCAGACTTATCATTCATATACTTATATGTTCATAACTTTTTAATAACTCATCATTCATTGTTTACAAAAACGTGGTGTTGTTATAACGTAAAAGACAACCCCTCGCCCCCTCCCCCCCCCCCCCCCCCCGCCCATTACCTGCCTGTCCTCAATACTGCAGGAGGCCGAACGGTAGGTGGGGTCGGTCATTCTTCATATCACCAAAAGTAATCAGAGAGAGAGAGAGAGAGAGAGAGAGAGAGAGAGAGAGAGAGAGACAGAGACAGAGACAGAGAGAGACAGAGAGAGAGAGAGACAGACAGACAGACAGACAGACAGACAGAGAGACAGAGACAGAGATAGAGACAGACAGACAGGTCAGGACCAGACAGCTGCGTGCCTCATGCTTGGTATCACTTCACATGCCCTGCGAAGAACTAGGTATGAGGGAGTCAGCTCAATATTCCCCCGTATCGATAGATCGCCTGCTCGATATTCCTGTTTTATACTCACCCTGCTTGTCTACGGCATGTGTCTGTGTTTGTGTGTGCACATATGGTCTTTACCAATGGTGTGGAAAAGATTCCCTTTCGGACCCCTCTCCTCCAGAACAAACGCTTTCTGTTGTAGCCGGGGGAATATCGTCCTAGGGGAATATTGAGCAGAAGGAATATCGGATAAGCTGAGGGAATGTTGACCAGGGGGGAAATCTCAAGCAGGGGCGAGTATCCATACGCTTCCGGTTGGAAAACGAAGGGAGTGATGTTTGTGTGCAATGTTTAGGCCAATGGTTGATTTTACACGAATACATCATTGTACAGGCCAGTTCACCCTTCTGTGGCATCATCTCACTCTCTCTGTGCTAATCAAAACATAGACAAATCTTAAATAATTGTTAGCGAACCGCCCAGAGAACGTGGACAAACGAGTCACAAGACTCGTTTCTTGTGACTCGTTTCGTCTTGTGACTCGTTTGTCCACGTTCTCTGGGCGGTTCGCTAACAATTATTTAAGATTTGTTTAGATTTCCGCCTGCAGTCGTCTCGCTTTGCAACAAAACATAGAGTGCAGGCTGTAGGTCTGACTGGACGTAAGAGACGTTCTCTCTTTCTGTCCCCTTGCTGTCAAATTCGTGGCTCTTACACACCACTTCAGTGTTACAATTTACTGCTTTTGGCTTCCCATGGTTATGTGTAACATCTGATTTTCTGTGTTAAGTTCTGTGTAATATATATGACTGCAATTAAGACACCTTTAAAACTGGCAACAAAGGTGTACTACAGATATCGATCCACACAAACCTTTTGCCAATTTCAAACTGAGTCAATCGCCTGTGAGGCTTTCTGGCCAGTTCATTGCGTAATGAGGACCCTAATTCTGTAGTAGGAAGAAACGCAAGGGAGAGCTTGACCGCAAATCTTCAGAGAAGACCCCCCCCCCCCCCCCCCCTCAGACAAGTGTTTCAGCTCTGAACTCCTCACACTGTAAGGGGGCCAGGCTGCATCCACGTCATTACGCCCTTCTACTGCCAACTTTTATTCCCCGCGCTGCTGGGATTGGAACCCGCACCTTGTGGATGGGTGGGCGTCTCAAGGCGTGTCTTTTTAGACAGATGTCTTACCCGACTGCTAACGGGGAAATGTAAGCCCTATGAAGTTCACTTTTGTTCCTCCTCGACCAGATCCAGCTGGAACTCTTTTCGGCTGCCTCGGCCATTGCCTTCAGGGTTTTGGTCCTCTTCTTACCTGAAATCCCGAGCTGAATCTGAATCAAACTGAATGCTTTGCAGTACCACGTCAATGTCCTTGTTTGAAACAGAGAGAGTGACATTGTCCAGTCATAATTTTGTAGAAGCTTCACACCCTCGATTTTGAAGTGGGTTTGTAATTCCTATGAGACAAATCAATAGAAACAAAAACGCCACATCGGGGTGTTAAGTATCTTTTTCTTCGTCTGTCATGACCTGAAAATGTATCTACACCTGTAATATGACTAAGATCATATCTCTAGCAGCACCTGACGAACTGTGTAAGGTATGTTCCTGGCGTCACAAATTTGGTTAGGATGAAGGATCAGTCTTGTAGGCCTGTGATTTTCATGACTCATTTGTGTAACAAGTGAATCCATATTGTCACACTGTTTCGTGTGTGTGTGTGTGTGTGTGTGTGTGTGTGTGTGTGTGTGTGTGTGTGTGTGTGTGTGTGTGCTTGTGTGTGTGTGTGTGTGTGTGTGTGTGTGTGTGTGTGTGTGTGTGTGTGTGTGTGCGCGCGCGTGTGGGTGCGTGCGCGCGCGCACGTGAGTTTGTGTGTTTGTATGTGTGTGAGTGTGGAGGGTGTATGTGTGTGTGTGCGTGCGTGCATGCCTGCATGAGTGTGTGCTTGCGTGCATGCATGCGTGCATGCACGTGCGTGCGTGTGCGTTTGTGTGTGTGTGTGTGTGTGTGTGTGTGTGTGTGTGTGTACACCTGTAATGAATGTGCGCTGGTGGGCCGGGGGGGGGGGGGGGGGGGGGGAGTGAAGAGAGCGAGGAGTAGAGGAGTGAGGAAGGTGGAAGTTTGATTTTTCATATCTGTGGTGCCCAGCTTTCACTTTCACTTCAAGGCACAGCCTTCCTTTTACTACAATTGGTACTCAAACAAAGTATTTCGAAACTAAAGATACACATATGCTGAGGAGATGGAGTAGCGTAGGGAAAATAATCAGCAGTATTTGCCGACCGACTATCACGCAGCGCAAACCAAGTGTCATTAGTCTTATGATCCCTTAAATATATCAGAATTAATCCCAAACTAAACATCATTGATATAGATTTGAAAATCTAACAGTGTGGGATGAATATTTTGAGTGGGAAAGCTTAGACTTCTTGATGTCTTCAAGACACCAGTGAAGATCAATGATGTAGGTAAAAGAGACATGATGCACAACCCCTGGTGTGTGGAGTTTTGGGGTAAACAGTGCAGGTCCTAAAACTACCTCCTGGACAGCTCGTTTAATGATTATGCTTGGGGACTGAATGTTGAGTTTAACCTTGTAGTAGAATTTCGTGGAATGCTCTAGTAAAGTCCGGGAGAACAAAAAACCTTTTAGTCCGTTCTGTGGATGTCGTTCTGGACGTCGTCTTTATCTGTTTAACTTCCAATATTCCACAGTGAGGAGATATGTGCCTCACACCTACAAGTACAAACACTGTTCAAATTCATCATTATCTTAGATTTTCGGTATACTTGACATGCCTTTTTCAGTCCATCTTGTCTAGTCGCACACACCCATTCATTCGCCTCACGAAATTTTGATGCACTGGGTCTAGTGACTATACATCATTATTTTAATTTGAATTACATTCACAACAGTGATATGGGCGTCAAACACGGTTTCTACACACTGATTGTATTGACATATGACATAATTATTGTATATTTGAGAGAGAGAGAGAGAGAGAGAGAGAGAGAGAGAGAGAGTGCGTGCGTGCGTGTGCGCGTACGTGTGTGTGTGTGTGTGTGTGTGTGTGTGTGTGTGTGTGTGTGTGTGTGTGTTTTGTGTGTGTGTGCACATGCGCGTGTATGCGTGCGTTTTGTGCTGTCTCAGTTTGTGGCTTCCCTGCATAAATGTCATTATGATCCACGGCGTACAAAGATATCCATCAAGCATTACTTTGACTATTTCCAATGATAATGGTGAAAGGTAATATCCGACTTGTTATTCCTTAAAAAGAAGGAAGAAGTCCGCGAGAAATACCAGAAACAATCGGCTCTGGCTCAAGTGATCATGACACGTGCTCTGATTCGTAGATACCTTCTTTTCAGTCCTCACGGGAAACACGCACCAAGCTGTCATTTGCCGAACAGTTCGAGTCGTTTGTGTGTCACAACTGCACATTGTTTATGAACACTTCCAATGCTACTTTCGTCCTTGACTCTACCGTGAAGAGCATTTGCAGCAAAGCAGAAGATGTAAGGTTTCTCTGTACCTGGAGCTGGTGAAGTAGTACACGAAACCATTGACACTGGAGCTCAGGTAGGAAGACAGGTGAGCCACACTGACCACAGTGGTGTACGTATTCAAATACTGACCGACAGCACTGAATCGAGGGTCAACGATTGGGGAAATTCGCTGAATGATGAAGGGGATAGACAGAATGAAGAATTTCAGGGACAGCCAAATGACCATTTTGGTCGAGCTGATTTCTTTGTCCGATAAGAAGAAAGATGTACGGTCACTCTGTCGAAGGGCTTGCTGTAATTTTACAGCCGTGATGATGATGGTGACGAGAACAATCACCGGGCAGCCAACAGCAACACATAGCCCATAGAATATTCCATCCAGGACATTCAACATCTCCTGATTCTGGAAGTAATACTCGCTGGCCGTGAGTTGCCATGACTTTCGTCTTGTGCGCAATTCATAGAAGCAAACTGTCCCGTACATGGCGGTCACGACAAAACGCACGGACCCTACAACAGTTGTGCTGACAACAATAATGACTGCTAAGACCTTGGTCGGTGTACCTCTTTGGGATGTTGAAGGAAACCAGACACTCACACACCGCTCTACAGAGAAGATCACTGACATCACCATGGACGCGTACCTGGCACCAGTGAGCCCTGTGTTTGTGATGTAGACGTGAATCACTCCAAGCCTCTCCATTGTGAAGTGAGTGTGAAAACCATCAGCAAAGAGGATTAAGGTAAATGTGAGGTAGATGAGATCGACGAGTGCTAGCCAAAGAGACAGAGGTTGGTTCTCTCTCTCAGGCCCTGCCTGTAGAAAACCACCATGTTGACGATGTTGGCAGGAGCTCCAATCAAATACAGGACAGGGAAGAGAACGGCAGTCACGACCTTGTCAATGATGGTGGCTGTTTCCACACTGAGGAGGTTTCTGGGGTTGTCCCATGGGACACTGGTGTTCCAACCAATGAGGACACAGTTGTCGGCCTCTTGATCGCTGGGGATGACTGGTGCGTTGGTGTTCGGGGAGTTTGAAGGTGTGGTCATTTTCAGATGCGGTTCGTTATTTCACACTCTTGGTTCTGTTCTGCGTTACAGCATGGACGAGAGAGAGAGAGAGAGAGAGAGAGAGAGAGAGAGAGAGAGAGAGAGAGAGAGAGAGAGAGAGAGAGAGAGAACGTATTACGTGCTTTAATGATCAAGACATCGACCGATACGAATCCCTTATCTGTGGAAGTTTACGAAATGGAGATTAGTCCGTACAGAGGTGAAGGAGAGTTACTAACCGTGCTTTGTGGACACTTTACAGGTGGAACGCTTTCACCTGAGCCTACGTATTCTGTCCCATGTTAACAAGACAAGACAGACAGGGAAACCTGGTAATCCGATCTGTTTGCCCCATCCCATCACAAAGATGATACAGTTTGCCATTGGCCAGTGCCCTTCTCAGAAGCAGGCAAGGGGATAATTGGAATCTGTGTTCATTAATCACGAAGGAAGAATTACAGAATATAACGCTTTGATTATTATGAGTGTAAACATTTCGAGGAAAATAAGAACAATACTAAAGAAATGGAAAAAAAACCAGCTGGGTTTTTAGTTTGTTTTGATCAGACAAAACACTTTTAAAGGCTGGTACTTTTGTTACTTGTCATAATTTACAGATACATAAACTGCTTATAGTTATGCTGTTCTTGTTTGCAAAAAGGAGTAGATTTAACTGTTTAAATATTCTGTCAAATCCGTACCGTAGTTGAGAATTATGTTTTATAAATAAAGAGTTCGCAGAAATTCTCTGAACAGTTAATTAAACCACCAACCCCTACTGCTCCCGCCTAAAGTGTGGAAAACCCTTCACACGGACAATATTTCATGGAAGTCATTTAACATCGATTTAAATTGTGATTAGACGGATGTTTGGATGTTTATCTTTGTTTGTCAAGGGATTTTGAAGACTGATGGTGTTATGCTAGGAGCTTGTCACGACTGAAGACAATCCGCCATATGGCTATGCACAGCATAACAACATTTTGATGTAGCCTTGGTGTTCTAGCCTATGTCAATTGGTCTGACACAGCCATAAGCCAAGGCGGACTTATATGAAGTGGTAACACCTTAAACATAGCCCCCTTGTCTCATCTGTGCCATTTCTGTACATTTTTCCCGTATCTTGCAGTGTATCAGAATGCTGGGCAGAGAGACTGTGGTCAGGACCAGTGTTCAATGCATATCAAGAGTCAATATATTGTTTTTGTTGTTGATTTCCCATGACGCTGTAATGTGCATTGTTGATACCTGGTACTTTGTGTGATTTACAGTTATCGTTCCATTCACTTACCTGTAAAATGCCTGGACTAAAAGTGAACTGTAAGCTAACTAATAGAAAGGCTACTGTGTATGTGACTGGGTTATTGTTGTTTCTATGAATGAATTTGTCTGTGTGTTCAGTACTTATCTTATTTGTTTATTTGCAATACTGTCTGTTAGATTCTTAGCTGTGGCTGTGGTGAGGAGTCTGTCCAGTTTCCTGACCGTGACATCTCCATCTGCAAGAATGTTAAACGTGTCCTGACTGGCCCCTGCCAAGAGCTGAGTTTGCTATGAGCTCAACTGCAAGGACTGGGGCCACTCAGCTGAGTTTGCTATGAGCTCAACTGCAAGGGCTGGGGCCATACAGCTGAGTTTCAACCACTTAGTTGACGCGTCTCTGAGACTGTTGGTCAAGTTTCCTAACCAATACTGTAGGTGTCTGTATCTCTCGAGTCTGGCTGACGCCAGGAAGTATTATGAAAGTATCCATAGAGCACCACTCTACCATGAAGTCTAAGACCAGAATGGAAAGCCATAGCATCATCTTAATCGTCGTCGTCCACATCTGTCAGCTTCAAATGTCCACATCCTGTGGCTCTTCATGTCAGGCTGTCACAGTTAATCAGGTTAACTTTCCTTTCCCCATCTGCGCCTTTGGTGAGGTTCTGTTGGCGTCACCGGTGTCAGCACATTCATGGGAACTGTCACTGGAAGAAGAGCTCACTCACGCCGGTTCCGCATCTCAGCAAATACTGCTGTCAGTAGGGGGCTTAGTTGGTGGTGTCCTGCCAATGTTGGAGCAGAACAGGCGCCATTGAACACCACCAAAGTGAATGGGCAGCAGTGCAGTGTAGGCGCCTTTGAACAGCATCAAAGTGACTGGGCAGCAGTGCAGTGTAGGCGCCACTGAACAGCATCAAAGTGACTGGGCAGCAGTGCAGTGTAGGCGCCACTGAACAGCATCAAAGTGACTGGGCAGCAGTGCAGTGTAGGCGCCTGAACACTGAACAGCATCAAGTGACTGGGCAGCAGTGCAGTGTAGGCGCCACTGAACAGCATCAAAGTGACTGGGCAGCAGTGCAGTGTAGGCGCCATTGAACAGCATCAAAGTGACTGGTCAGCAGTGCAGTGTAGGCGCCACTGAACAGCATCAAAGTGACTGGGCAGCAGTGCAGTGTAGGCGCCACTGAACAGCTTCAAAGTGACTGGGCAGCAGTGCAGTGTCTCCTGCGGTGGGTTGCCTCATGACGACTTGAGACTGGCTGCTCCCTGTGGATTACCGGGACCGACGTTGTGGCTGGACAAGCCAGGTCGTCACTGTGGATGGGGGGCCGGAACGAGCAACGTGAGTGTCATGCCGCTGAAGTGGCACAGAAGATGCGAGTAGGGGGGGGGACAATGTTTAAGGCGTTACCACTTCGTCTCAGTCCGCCTTGGCTTAAGGCTGTGTCAGACCAACTGACATAGGATAGAACACCAAGGCTACATTAACATGTTATGCTCTGCATAGCTATATGGGAATTGTCTTTAATAAAACACCAAGGCTACATCAAAGTGTTGTCATGCTCTGGATAGCTATATGGGAATTGTCTTTAATAGAACACCAAGGCCACATCAAAGTGTTGTCATGCTCTGCATAGCTATATGGGAATTGTCTTTAATAGAACACCAAGGCTACATCAAAGTGTCGTTATGCTCTGCATAGCTATATAGGAATTGTCTTTAGTCGTGCCAAGCTCCTAGCATGATGTTCTCAGTCTCCAAATCCCTCGAAGTCGGAGTGTGGCTGCCCACGTGGCGGGGTAATCAAAAACGGTCACACACGTAAAGTTTTCATCCCTAGTTGATGCATTTGTACTGAAGTGTTCAAGTACTTCGGCTGTTCGGATGATCCGTGGAGTCCTTTAGCCAAGATACGACGACAACAATACTTCATATCAGTAAATGTGTGTCCTCTGTGAAACAAGGTAAGACAGACAGTGGAACTTTGTGACCCGATCTGTCTGCCCCATCCCATCACAAGAATGACACTGTCTTCCATTGAATAAGATATTCATGAGCATCAGTCAAAGAGTTCAATGGAAGTTGAGTTCATTAATCTATGGAAAAACAGCTTAAAAACGATTTGGGTTAAAACGCAGGATAAAAACACATCAAAATATAGAAGGCACGAAAAGAAAGACATAAGAAAGAAAAATAAAAGCACCAACATTAGTATCTCAGAAAAGCGATCCCCCAAAAACTATTAAAAAAATGTATATTTGTCTTATTTGTGATGATTAGAAATAAAAGCAACCAAAACGCTTTGCAGGTGTGCTGTTCGTGTTCGCAAAATAAACGGACAGTAAAAAGTAAGACATTTTAACACTAACCATGGTTTCTTTTCAATATCATGGACAAAGAATTCCTCTTTGATATTGTCATATCCGCACTGTAACTGAAAAGTGCACTTTACAAAATAATCAGTCGGCAAATATTCTCCAGACAGGCAGAAAACAAAGCCGAAGGGATGTTTTGGAGTATGGCTCTGTTTAACATGTCTTCTTTCAAGCAAATCTCATGACACTCGGAAGAGATCACTAATACTTTTCCATCAGGAGAAACATGGCATTCTTGCCATACAGCCAAACAAATTAAAAAGAAAAAAAAAACTTTCTTCCGTAAAATCCTAGATCAGATGGAAAATGTTGCCCTCTTTCAAAAATTCAAATGATTATATCTGGTGGGACATCTCTGAGCAAGGTTTTCATGGAGTCTGCTGTAAAATGCTCATGTCTCACATCATTCAAGTCCCAACACTCTGAAAGAATGTTTCACTCAGTGTGTGTGTGTGTTGTGTGTGTGTGTGTGTGTGTGTGTGTGTGTGTGTGTGTGTGTGTGTGTGTGTGTGTGTGTGTGAGAGAGAGAGAGAGAGAGAGAGACAGACAGACAGACAGACAGACAGCCAGCCAGCCAGCCAGAGACAGAGACAGAGAGACAGAGCGAGTATACTCGCGGTATTTCTGATTACTTTGGCAAAGTGGATGAGTGCCTAAGTAGATGAAGCACACACTTAGAGAGTCTGACGGATCTGAGGGTCCAATCCAAAATTTGCTCGAGGAGGGTTCTCTCTCTCTCTCCCCCCCCCCCCCACACACCCCTCCTTTCCGGTTCGCTCCTTCCTGACCTGCACTTTTTTTTTCAAAATAGCTCAGTCGACTACGATGGGACCTCTTAGGGTTGTGGCCTTGTTAAAGTGCACTTTCTTGCCTTTAAGCATTTTGTTTCCAAACAAGCAAATCCACTAACTTATTTCCGTCCATAAAATCTTGGAAAAGAGGAAAACTTTTTTCTCTGTGAGGAACTAAAACATCATATCCTGTGGAACATCACTGTACAGGGTGTTCATGGAGTATATGGTAAAGTGTCTGTGTCTGACATCATGCAAAATCTCAGCACTCTACACGCACATGTTTTATGGTGAGTGATGGAATAGACTACAATGTTTCACCTTTCAAAAGATATGAATGGGTCTAAGAGGACTGGTTTGTGCGCAATCAGCATAAAACAGTGTTCTTGTTTATGGCCACCAATGATAGATGGGAAGAAACTTAATAACGTTTGGGCGGATTTCAGAAAGTTTGTTAGTCGTCGATGTGTTCAAGTCGTCTTCCGTGATATGATCGACCTAATTCTGAACTTTGGGTTTCAAATCGGTGTGAGAGATGGAGAATCTTCACAATTCCTTCTTTGTGGCGTTCTCGGCGAACTAGTCAGCCACCGCATTGCCTCAATTGCCGGTGTGGCCTGGAACCCAGGCTAAAACTACGTTGTAGCTATCAGATGTCAGACAGGCGTACAGTTCTAAAGTAGTCAGCATTTAAGGTTGTGGCCAGCAATGGCGTGCTGAGCAGACAGTCAGAGAGAATGAGCAAGTCTCTATTTTGAGATGTAGAGATCGTTGGGTGTGACGGGACCAGCACGATGAGTTTAGGAGTGCAGACGTCGCGGTCCTAGATAATATTCTTTGAAATTTATGACAAGATGTAGTTAATCAGTTAGCAGCAGAAACATTTCCTTTCTCCGATGTGGAGCCATCACTAAAAGGTTTTTGAAAGGATGGAATATTGGGGGAAAAGTTCAACAAAAAAATGTATTGTGTGCTGAAGAGCTGGAGGAGTCTCTGCGGTAACAGAGAAGATCGAAGAAGAGATTTCCTGTGTTCTGAAAGTCCATGGGAAAAATTGGACAAGTCACAAACGACTACAAGATCAATGTCTACATTGTTAGACCAGTGAGGAATACGGATACCCAAGATTGGAACTGAACAGGGGTACTTTTCAAATTTCGTTTGGTATTTCTTCTGGACAACAGTATCATAGGCAAGGTTTTTAACTTCAGAGAAGAGCTACAAACAATGGTTCAGGTGAGCATCAATCGAGAGACAGTTCTTTGGCCTCTATGCACAGACTTTACACAATGGTAGTACGGAAAGCCCCCAGAGTCTAAACATTTGATGGCATATGGATCCAGAGTTTGAGGTAGGATGGCCGTGCAAAAACCATACAAGACCAATTCATAGTCCAGTTTAGAGCATGCCTGAAATGAGCTGACCATGTCATGATTCTTAATACTGAAAGGAGCACGAGAAAGGA
>CM065742.1:43075482-43092982 GCA_033310375.1 Conus canariensis
ACAACAGGCAGCAGATGTGTGTGTGTGTGTGTGTGTGAGGAACATTGACAAACACAGATCTGAAGCCTGTTTTAAACTGATTTAGCTGTGCGTCAGGATTTATCACCAGTTCATTGCATTTTTAGGATGATTGCTCTACATTAGTGTATGCAGTACAATGTTGGTGTTTTGTTTGGAACATACTGAGTGATATTGTTAACATACTGTTTTGCAGAGAACTTTCCTGCTCCTAATCTTAAACACAAAATTAGGTGGGTTTTTTTTTTAAAGACACAAATCAATTTACGAAAACGACATACTGGATTGTTCAGCGCCTTGTTTCCCCTAATACGATGCGAACATGTTTTTGCACTGATGTGATACGTCTGACACGACTCTTCCTCCCCAGTCATTCATTTCTGTATGTCCTCTCGCACCTCCCACTTCCATTGTCCCCCTTCTCTTTCTGTTTCCTCCTGGTCCCTTGCGTTCGGTCCGACCCCCTTCACATTCCATTGAAACCCTTCGCTTTCCCCTTCCATGTCTGCACCTTCCCCTCCTTCACACAGCTACAGGAATGCCCTGCCTGGCTCAGCGTCAGTACTTCCAGGTACAGCGTGACACCTCCTGCCTGGCTGAGGGTCAGTACTTCCAGGTACAGCGTGACACCTCCTGCCTGGCTGAGGGTCAGTACTTCCAGGTACAGCGTGACACCTTCTGCATGTCCTGAGCGAAGCAGAAGCCGAAGGAAGCAGCCCAAAGCCTACATCAGCCGCTATGGCTCCTTTGAGGACGTCATGGACATAGAGTCCTGCTATGACTGAGAACAGGAAGAACATGCACCAAGAGGAAGTTCTTCTTGCTACATCAACGGGAACTTCCTTACTCAGCATCATCTCCAGTAAACATTCTGGACCACAGCTTGACTCGGGTGAAACAGAGGACGACCTGTTTGAAGCCTCTGCCGGGGACAGTGGCTACTGAAGAGGACAGCCCTGATGTGGTGGGGTATCCTAAGCCGTCTCCGCCACTCCTCGGGCTCTGGTCTTTGAAGTCGCAGTGGAGTCAGAACAGACGTGGAAAATCAGTCTGTGGCCTTGACAGGGACAGTAACTACTGAAGAGGTTAGTATTGATGTGGTGGAAATCCTCCGCCGTCTCCATGGCAGGTGTCCCTGGTCAATGAAACAGGGCCGTACCTTGGGCTGTGGTCTTTGAAGCCACTGCCGGGTCAGGAGCAGACAGCTGCAGCTGACGAAGGCTTTCCAGAGCCATTCAAAGCAACAGTCCAGGAAGTGCATGCAGACAAAGTGATGGTTCCTTTGTGCTCCCACGTCCTCCTGGTGATGAGCATACATAAGGAAACCGCATAGGGGATGCACGGGCTAGCTTTAGAAGAAATTATAGAACCGCTGATCATATTTTCACGAGTACAAAAGCAGCTTTCCAACCACAGGGAATTATACGTTGCTTTCATTGATTTCGAAAAGCTTTTCAAACTGCTGGTTAATCTTAAAGAAAGAAAGTATACATGGCGAGATGTACAAAGCAATTAAAAGATGTACAGTGTGCTCAAAATTACGGTCAAAGTAGGGGGACATATATCTGATATTTTTATGTTACCGGGGTCTGAAGCGAGGAGAAATATGCAATTCTGTTTTATTTTCGCCATTTATCAATGGGCTTGCAGAAAAAAATTCAACCCAGCAATCATGGTATCATTTTATGTACAAACTTGATAGAGATACTAATTCTCCTTAATGTCTATGATGTTGAATCCATAGCGTCCACTGTCGGAGTCTAGGCCTTTAGTAGCAACTAAAAATTCCATTCATACAGCTAAGACACTGGATTTAATTGCGAGTTTAGAAAGATTAAAGTAACCGTGTATAGAAATGAGGGTCCAAGACTGGGGGTGGGAGTGGTATTGCTTCAACGGAAAATAGTTTTACGATATTTTACAATGGAAGACAGTTAGAGATTGTAAGTATAAGTATCTAGAGCTTATTGTTTCTCCACTGGTCCTTACCTTTTCTTAATGTCCTGATAATCTTGGCATCCATGACAAAATATCAGGTCATCAGTATTTTGAAAATGCTGCGTAGGTTTCAAAGTCTGTCCCAAAATTGTTGATTCAATTTTTTTTATGGTCAAATCCAGCTAATGCTTAAATATGGCGCTGAAAAATGGGGCTAAATTGCAAACCCCTCACATACCCCAAACAATGCACTTGTATGCACTAAAAGATTTTCTAATGATCCTAAAACCACGCCCATCGCCTTAGTTTAGAAAGAACGGGAAGGTTTCTGATTTATAGAAATATTTACACTGAATGCATTGATTACATATTACCATGCCAGACAATTTTCTGCCCCAAATAGCATATAGAATGCTATATGATTTACACTGTTGTAGAAAAAAAGGGCTTCATCAGTCTTTTCATGTTACGGTTCTGTTTTGATTTTTTTAAAAAAATCTGAGTGTTTGGAGTGGAAAACTCCTTTTTTCAGAGTTAAAGAATCGACTGATAGATTGCCATTTACAAGAATGGTAAAACCACATGAAATCAAATGATCGTTGAAAAATAGTCTTTCAAGCAGTTTTGGGAAAAAGCGAAGTGTTTTTTTTTTCATTGTAAATAATGTGAGCACTTGAAAAAGTGTAGAAAATCGGGATTTGGGGTTCTAAGCTTTTCATTGTTGTCCAAATACACAGTATTATAAAGTTAAATTTTCTGTTCTCAGGCGAAGCAAGGTATTGAAATCCCCTTGTTGTCATGGCAACCTTTCAAAAACAAAAGAATCACTTTGACTCCATCGTAGTGACGTGTTTGGCATTTTCTCAAACTCTATCGACGTACTGTCAGAAAGGTAAAATGAAGTTCCAGAAGTAAGTGGTAAATCCATATTACTGCCTGCGTTCTGGTAAAGAGCATTGAAATGTCGCCTTACAGACGCTCTTTTTATATTCGGAAAGTTTGAAATTTGAACCAGACTTCAAAGAAAATCATCCATATGAGGAACAAAGGCGTAAGTGTAGTTGTTCATACTGGATTGAAACAGTAGAATAAAAATATCAGATACAGATGCATCGTAAGATACACGTCAACTTCGCAACATTTCATGTCACCCCCCCCCTCCCCCCCCCCCCCCCCACACACACACACCACACACGCACACACACACACACACACACACACACACACACACACACACACACACACACACACACACACACACACACACACACAAAATCGGACTTTTTTTCTAGATGGAAATGCTTTGGCCCTATTTAAGATCCAAAATAGCTGGATACCAGATAGTGCTACAAATTTTTAGCAAATCAAATTCTGTGGACTTCAGACGGCCAGTCCCGGTTTGCCTCGGAACAAACACCGCCAACGACAGCTCTTGATTATTCATTTCGAACATGGCCAAACTCCTCACATCTGAATGATTGCATCAGAGGGGAACATACAGATCCACCTGGACATTTAGACGTCGTATTCTGATGATCCGTGGCAGTTATAAAGAGAATGATGAAGAAGGTATTTGGGGGGCACTCGTTTCGATCAACATCTACAACTCTCTGTGTTGCGAGTTGAGAAAAACTTCCGTTCTGGACATCTTATGATGTATTCAGGTGTCTGCATGGTGACATCATGTCTGCTCTGTCCACCACCAGAGCAGCCTTTGGGAGCTGATCTGGTCAACACTTTGAGCTGTCTTTCATAAGAAATGACATTTGCCTCAATAGCATGATCATTTTGAACTAGCCGTCAAAACATGAAAGCCGTTTTGGACCGCCAGTGGCTGAGAGCCGATAAAGGTTTGTTGAGAAAGGCTAGGTCGCCTGATAAAGGTTTGTTAGGAAAGGCTAGGTCACCTGATAAAGGTTTGTGGAGAAAGGTTAGGTCACCTGATAAAGGTTTGTTGAGAAAGGTTAGGTCACCTGATAAAGGTTTGTGGAGAAAGGTTAGGTCACCTGATAAAGGTTTGTTGAGAAAGTCTAGGTCACCTGATAAAGGTTTGTGGAGAAAGGTTAGGTCACCTGATAAAGTTTGTTAGGAAAGGTTAGGTCACCTGATAAAGGTTTGTGTTGAGAAAGGTTAGGTCACCTGATAAAGGTTTGTTAGGAAAGGTTAGGTCATCTGATAAAGGTTTGTGGAGAAAGGTTAGGTCACCTGATAAAGGTTTTGGAGAAAGGCTAGGTCGCCTGATAAAGGTTTGTTAGAAAGGCTAGGTCCCTGATAAAGGTTTGTGGAGAAAGGTTAGGTCACCTGATAAAGGTTTGTGGAGGAAAGGCTAGGTCACCTGATAAAGGTTTGTGGAGAAAGGCTAGGTCACCTGATAAAGGTTTGTTGAGAAAGGTTAGGTCACCTGATAAAGGTTTGTGGAGAAAGGTAGGTCACCCGATAAAGGTTTGTGGAGAAAGGTTAGGTCACCTGATAAAGGTTTGTGGAGAAAGGCTAGGTCACCTGATAAAGGTTTGTGGAGAAAGGTTAGGTCACCTGATAAAGGTTTGTTGAGGAAAGGTAGGTCACCTGATAAAGGTTTGTTGAGAAAGGCTAGGTCACCTGATAAAGGTTTGTGGAGAAAGGTTAGGTCACCTGATAAAGGTTTGTTGAGAAAGGTTAGGTCACCTGATAAAGGTTTGTTGAGAAAGGCTAGGTCGCCTGATAAAGGTTTGTTGAGAAAGGTTAGGTCACCTGATAAAGGTTTGTGGAGAAAGGTTAGGTCACCTGATAAAGGTTTGTGGAGAAAGTCTAGGTCACCTGATCAAGGTTTGTTGAGAAAGGTTAGGTCACCTGATAAAGGTTTGTGGAGAAAGGTTAGGTCACCTGATAAAGGTTTGTTGAGAAAGTCTAGGTCACCTGATAAAGGTTTGTGGAGAAAGGTTAGGTCACCTGATAAAGGTTTGTTGAGAAAGGCTAGGTCCCTGATAAAGGTTTGTGGAGAAAGGCTAGGTCACCTGATAAAGGTTTGTGGAGAAAGGTTAGGTCACCTGATAAAGGTTTGTTGAGAAAGGCTAGGTCACCTTGATCGATCCGACCGGCATTCTGCAGTCACTGTCTAACTGTTACACAGCAAAGGTCAAATCAAAGAGCGATAATGGAATACCAAAACTTGATCAATGAACTCCCTACATTGGTCACAGCTGGAAGCCCCTCACTTTCTGGACTGCTTTTGCGTTACCAGACGTGGTCCAAGTGGACCAGGTCATTTGTTTTGAACATTTTTTCAATCACTTGATATATCTCATTAAGCAGACACTCGTCCGTCTTCTAGTAGACTTGTAAATGTTTAAAGAAAGGCATGTTAAAATACAGAACAGACGGGCAACACTCCATTGAGATAAAAAGTAGAGCTTGTCTCCAGACCTGTCAATGAGAATCTGACTCGTGTAATGAAATCAATCAAACTGTAAAAAAAGGCGTTCTCTTTTGTTCTGCATTAATATTTTGCACTTTAAAGAAAGACAGATTTTTAAGAAAAGACAGATTTACGATGGTGAAAAATCTAAATGACATCACATGATGCTGTTTAAGCAATCAGAAAGTACAATAGCATCAGCTAGCACAGTACATACCATTAGCTAAACAGCATCAGCTAGCACAGTACATACCATTAGCTAACAGCGATACAACTTCTTCCACTACCTTGTCATTATACTGACTTTTAATAAGTCATATGCCAGCTACGTGTTGGATGATCAATGCATCACCAGAAGAAATCTACAAGAGAGAGAGAGAGAGAGAGAGAGAGAGAGAGAGAGAGAGAGAGAGAGAGAGAGAGAGAGAGAGCTGCACTGATCGCTGCTTTGTACTGTTGCAGGTTCTACTCTTATTTACAATACTAATGGTCAACATAATATCTGCAAGTTGCCTTCTTGTCACTCTAAAGCTACATTGGTTGTTGACTTTGAAGAGAGCACCCAAGTAAAAAAAAAAAAACGTATCAACTGACATCTGTCATACAAGGAAAATGCACATGAAAGTAGCACTGAAACTTCATTTCATAGGATGATATCATCACGCAGTTCCTTTTTCAAACCAGACACTGCACCAAAGCATCTCCACCTTCTACAACATTGAGGATTACTTAAAACGAAGAACAACCAGATTTTGGCAACTCTAGTCCCAACACTATGCTATCTTGCCATTGGCATCCTGTGTGGTCTGATGGGTAACACCCGGTGTTCATGGTGTATTACAAGAGGTTCAAACCCAGCGTGACCAGAACGTACATTCTGGCCATGAGTGTCTGTGACCTGATGCAGAACACGGTGTCTCTGCCGATGGATATTGTGGAGCTCCGGTTCTACTACACATTCACGGATCGTTGGTTGTGTAAGACTTCGCGCTTTGTGCATAGCTTCTTGAACCTCTTGTCAGCCTTCATCCTGGTGGCCGTGGCCTTTGACCGTCGACGGGCCATCTGCAGCCCCATTCCAACCCCACCACCGTCAAACACGCCGTGGGTGTGCTTCTTAAGGTTTCAGCGTGTGCTCTTGCCTCCACTGTGCCCTACACCATCTTGACCGGCCCCAAGACACTGGAGGTGGTGAAAGATACCAGCATCAAAGGTGTGCAGTGTTCCATCCAGGATGTGTACGCTGAATCCCTCTTCTACTTCATGTACAATGTTCTGGTTTTCACGGGAGCGATCCTGTGTCTAGTTCTGATGATTGTGTCCCATTTGCTGATAGGACGACAGCTGTGGCTGCACAAGAAGAACACGGCTGTCATCTTGGACGCTGCTATGGGCAAGGACAAGAAGAAGGCCAACGGTCAGCACCCCCATCCCTACGTTTGTGAAGAAAGTCATTCAGGTAGGACACACAGCTCCTCCGCCACCACCCAACAGTCTCCCGCAGCCAAAGACACTAAGATTGCTGACTGTCATGAATCCATAGCTAGCACAGAGAACAGACACTTTGCAAACAAAACTGGATCAATCAAAGTGAGTGACTTCGGTCCGTCTCGCGTTAGAATCCCCAACAATGGCAGAAGTATGTCAGACACAGAGCAGCATGTGAGTGTGACGTCAGGCTCACGTGCTGTTTTGTCACAGATCAGACAAACGGCCAACGAGACCAAAGCCTCTGTCACTCGCAGGAAATCGACCCGCAAACCACGCAGCTCTGTGAAGAAGATACCTACCCGAACCACCTTCATGATGTTTGTGCTCACCGTCATTTTCATCATCAATTATGTCCCCTACATCGCTCTGATATACATGTACTCTCTCAAGGGCGAGGATCCTCTTGTGGAAGCGTTGGGCATTAATGCATATCACACTGGACTGCGATCTTACCTCATGAACAGTTTTATCAATCCTCTGGTCTACAGCTTTTGCTCTGTCAAATTTCGACAGGAATGCCGATACATGTTTAAATGCGGCATGAAATGATAATTAGAGAGGAAAGCAAGAAAATGTGAAAAGAAATGAATAATTCACACACACACACACACACACACACACACCACACACACACACACACACACACACACACACACACAGACACACAGAGTTCAGATTTCACTTTTATTCAGTACAGCCATTGGCCTATTTGAAGGGGGATGAGCAAAATTAATCAGATGAAATTGAAAAAAACAAACAAACAAACAAATAAATCATTTTTCAGGAAACAAAAACAACAACAATAACAAAAGAAGAACAGCATCTAAGACGTCAATATTTCTCTGATCGTAGACGAATTAAACGAAAACATACTTCAAATCTTAACAACATTATAACTGTTAGAGCTAAGACGTTACTTTAAACAAAACATACATGGGCGCCTATAATATTTCTGTGGGATAACTTTTTGGCGAATATCTTCTAAAGCTGGACAAATGAACATGAAATGCAGTTCTTTTCCCTCACCTTGCATAGAAAAAAGACATACAAAATCGTGCTGTCTATTTGACCTGTATCTGAAGTAATGAGACTTTATATCAGAAACACCAACTCTAAATTTAGCAATTGATCTTTTTAAATGCGTGTCCAAATCGAATTTCAAATAAGGCCGAATACAACAAAATCTAGAACAATTTCTATACAAATCATTATTACTCACTAGTTTGCATTATGATCGTCCCACATTTGCCATCTACAGCCAATCAACCTTTGTCGAAAAACACGAATAAGCTGACTTTGATTTCCAACATTCTGAGTCAGCCAAACATCCTACAATCCGTACTAACACAGAAACAGGCGCACATTTGAAACCCTGTTCGTTTTTCCCTTACAGTAAGTTCGAGCACTATTTCGTAAGATCTGCGAGGCAATCTACAATGATCCATGTGCAAAAATGTTAACCAGAACGGCAAACATCAAACGGCTGAACTGATGAACAGTGAATATTTGTTGGACTCCACATACACAAAATGATTAGAAACACGCCTGTCAAAACCTAGAAACCTCTTCGAAGCAAATAAATGCACAACCTCATACTGAACAATCCCATTATCTAAACCCCAAAATTCAGCCTCATACATCAAAATAGGCTTTATTTGGGAATAAGATATCTCAAAAAATAACTTCTTATTCACATTATTCAGTCTTTTTTTGTATTCATACACACTGAGCACAGGTATAATAAGTCCACATCATACATCCACCTTTCCCGCGCCGCCAAATAACCCCCATTTCGAAACACCACATTGTAGCTTTCATTCTTGTTCACTTTCACTTTCAACTCTGACGAGGAAGCAGCCCTGCCCAGATCGTTTGGCTGATGCTGAAGGCCAGCTATTGTTTCTGAAACCGAAACAATGTCAGCTGAGAGAGAGAGAGAGAGAGAGAGAGAGAGAGAGAGAGAGAGAGAGGAGAGAGAGAGAGAGAGAACGTATACAGACGATTTATTCCGGAAAAAGGTCTTTGCCTCTTGTGAAACGGTGTTTTTTTACAATCCGAATAATTTTTCTACATAGCCGATGATTATCCAACAATTGTCACGGAATACTGCGATTGATTAAAAAAAAATGCTTTAAAAAAAACAACAACAAGAACACATTTCATCATTTTTGAAAAATCAAAGTCTGAAAACATTCGGACATGTAGAGAGATCTTCGGTGATAATCTCTCTCTCTCTGTCTCTCTCTGTCTCTGTCTGTCTGTCTGTCTGTCTGTCTTCTGTCTGTCTGTCTGTCTGTCTGTCTGTCTTTTTCTCGTCTCTCTCTCTCTCTCTCTCTCTCTCTCTCTCTCTCTCTCCTCTCTCTATGTATAGCCTGCATTTGGTTTCTCCTCCCACTAGTAAATTATTCAGCCATTATTGTTTGGTCATTTAGTGAGAGACAGTGTCTCTCAGGAGATCCAAGTAAAGGCTGTTCAGCACAACTCTTAGCCGCTGTCAACACTTGCGTGACTGACAATGCCAGGGTTATTAAACAGTAGAGCTGGCCACTCTGACTGTTGACACCTTTTGACCTCCCTTCCATCCTTCAATGGATCCTCAAGCATAGGCTCAAAGTTTATCCCTACGTTTACACTGTTTACGTAATGATTTGAGTTCTTCAGCAACTTATTTGCTTACCGCAATTCCTTTTTGATTTGCTTTGCTATCCCTTCTCTGGCTGCTTTGGGGTGCTGTTGGATTTCGTTTTTGAAACCTTGGTGGTGAGAATACCACAAAATATTAGACTGTGGTATACTTGATGCCAAAGGATCAATCAAGGACACAATGAGCAGTGCCTCCCTGATGAGTCTGATCCAGCGGACGAAAGGCCTAAGAGCAGGCAATATGAATGGTTCTAACAAATGGGTTATCAAGGTCCCCCTATGCTGCTAAAGAAGGATCTGATATTCAAAACATATTTCCCAGGTTTGCTATTCTCATTTTTCTCTCCCCCCCCCCCCCCACACACACACACGTTTCTTTTGTTTAATCTCTGCCAAGTCATTAATGTAATGACGGAAGATTTGTTAGCCTGCATTTGTTTTCCCCCACGACTAAATTCTTCAACATATATCTATATATTATTTCTGATTTGGTCACTCTCCCAGAGGTACACATTCTCTCTTAGCAGACAACTGGCCTGGCGTACGCACCCCTACATTAGACAAACACGTTCACAGTACGTATGTACGTATTTGACCTACGTAACCGCATGCTGGACAGTTGTGAGTGTGCACAACGGACTGCTGACCACAACGCTGACAGATACAAAGAATGCGCTGACAGGAAAGTCTCAGATCCGATCGTTTGTCGTCGGTGACAAAGTTTTGGCTTATTGACTAACGAACAGAAGAAGCTGAAAGCTGAAAGGTCCTTTTGTTATCCAAGACAAATGTTCCCCAGTCATTTAAAACGTCAATATGGATGGCAATTCTAAAGCATTTCAAGTCAGTATGCTCAAGTTGTATGTTGACAGGTGTTATGTTGCAATCAAGCAGGATGTTTTTTTCCCCCTGTTTTTTCCTCCCTGTGTTTATAAGGTTGTTGACTTGTCTGAGGTCCTTCCAGTTGACTGTGTGTCTGAGCGCACCTGTTCTCGTCCAGTGACGTTTTTGTCTTCCATCGTTGGTTCCTCGCCTGGTGCTTTTGCGTCTCTTGGTGTTGTTCATGAGGCTTTGGATGACGGAGTTCAGCTTCCCACTCTTTCTGTGAAAGGAGAGTCGAACAAAGATGTACAAGTGAACCCTGACTTGTCTGCTTCGCTAAAGCAACAATACACAGATTTGGTTTTAGAGTTCACTGATATATTGGCCGATAGGCCCGGCAATGTTGTTGATGTTGATCCTCATAGGCCCGGCAATGTTGCTGATGTTGATCCTCATAGGCCCGGCAATGTTGTTGATGTTGATCCTCATAGGCCTGGCAATGTTGCTGATGTTGATCCTCATAGGCCCGGCAATGTTGCTGATGTTGGTCCTCATAGGCCTGGCAATGTTGCTGATGTTGATCCTCATAGGCCCGGCAATGTTGCTGATGTTGATCCTCATAGGCCTGGCAATGTTGTTGATGTTGATCCTCATAGGCCCAGCAATGTTGCTGATCTTGATCCTCATAGGCCCAGCAATGTTGCTGATGTTGATCCTCATAGACCCGGCAATGTTGTTGATGTTGATCCTCATAGGCCCGGCAATGTTGCTGATGTTGATCCTCATAGGCCAGGCAATGTTGTTGATTTTGATCCTCATAGGCCTGGCAATGTTGTTGATGTTGATCCTCATAGGCCCAGCAATGTTGCTGATCTTGATCCTCATAGGCCTGGCAATGTTGTTGATGTTGATCCTCATAGGCCCAGCAATGTTCCTGATCTTGATCCTCATAGGTCCGGCAATGTTGTTGATGTTGATCCTCATAGGCCCGGCAATGTTGTTGATGTTGATCCTCATAGGCCTGGCAATGTTGTTGATATTGATCCTCACAGGCCTGGCAATGTTGTTGATGTTGATCCTCATAGGCCCAGCAATGTTGCTGATCTTGATCCTCATAGGCCCGGCAATGTTGTTGATGTTGATCCTCATAGGCCCGGCAATGTTGTTGATGTTGATCCTCATAGGCCCGGCAATGTTGTTGATATTGATCCTCATAGGCCCAGCAATGTTGCTGATGTTGATCCTCATAGGCCCAGCAATGTTGTTGATGTTGGTCCTCATAGGCCCGGCAATGTTGTTGATGTTGGTCCTCATAGGCCCGGCAATGTTGTTGATATTGATCCTCATAGGCCTGGCAATGTTGTTGATGTTGATCCTCATAGGCCTGGCAATGTTGCTGATATTGATCCTCATGTCATAAACCTGACCACTGATACTCATACTCCTGCTCGTGTCAAGTCCTGTCCCCTCCCTTTTGCCAAACGTTAGGTTTTGAAAGAGAATTTCAGTTTCTGTTGTATTTGGGTGTTATTGAACCTTTCTCCTCGTCTTACAGGGCTCGTGTGGTCTTGGTGAACAGACCTGATGGTTCGGTTCGATTCTGTGTAGACTATCGTGCGTTGAATAAAGTCATTGTCTCTGACTTGGAACCCATTCCTGATGTTGAGGATGTTTTTTGTCAGCTGTCTCAGGATCATCACTTTGTCAAAATTGATTTGAGCAAGGGCTATTGGCAAATCCCCATGGCGCCACAGGATCAACACAAAACAGCGTTTCAGACTCCTTTTGGATTGTGCCAATGGACTAAGACTGCCCTTTGGTCTCCAGAATTCTGCGACTTTTGCCAGGATGAAGCACAAGTTGAAACTACATGAGTTATCTGCTGTCAGCTTCTTTGTTGACGTTTTGTTGGCTGTTGTCTGTTGGGATCTCGTCCTTCATTTCTTGCGTGTGTTCTCAGGTCTCAGACGCTTTGGTCTCACTGCGCGTCCTTTCAAGATCCTTGCAGGATTTCAGGAACTTGAGTTTCTCGGCCGCATTGTGTCAGTACGTAAGATTCGACATGAGGCCAAAAAGGTACAGATTTTGTCTCTTAAGCAGCCTACCACTAAAACTGAAGTTCTTTCCTAGTTAGGACCACTGTCTCACTGCAGAAGATATGTTCCCCATTTCGTTGCTATCACTATCTACTCTTACTGATTCAACAAAGAGTGATAAGCGCAGACAGATTGTCTGGACAAAGGACTGTCAGAAATGTTTGGCAACAGTTCAGACCTCTTTACCAAGTTCAGGATCGGTCAGTCAGACCAGTGACCATGCCAGACCGGCAGTGTGACAACAGCACATCTACTGCAGGATTACCCGTTGCACGAAGCTCTGAGACAACAGGTAATGGACGGAGCAAACATCAGTGGAGAGGAAGCTCTACGGTGCCCTTGGGGAACTACAGCGTACGGCAGCATTCGTCAGGGGAGCTGGCGTTCCCATCTAGAGAAACCATTTCCCTGTTCTGTTGCTTCCCAACCTTTTAGAGGACTTTGTGCTTCATATAGATGCTAGTGGCAAAGGTAAGGGAGTATGTCTCCTACAAGAGAAAGATGATTTGTTACATCCTGTCCAGTACGCCGGTAAAACTTTTCTCTGGCTCACGAAAAGTATTCCACTCTTGAGCATGAGTGTCTCGCTATTGTGTGAGGTCTTGAAAAGTTTGTACGGTTTGTGACTGACGGGAAATTTATACTGCAAGTAGATCATAGGCTTGAACCTTTTTGCAGGCATCCAAGACTGAAGAACAGTCACCTGCTCAGATGGGCATTGTCCATCCAGGGGTTCAAAATTTACTGTTGAACCAATTTCAGGCACAACCAACGTTTTCGCCGATTTGCTGTCCCGTGCCTGAACGGGCCTTGATACCCCATGCTGGTTTTTTTTCTTTGTCGACTGTAATCCTGCTCCATGTCAGTCAACGAACATGTTGGGATACTTCTAATAATATGTCATGGGTTGCAGCTATGGTCTTCTTTTTCTGGTACTTTGTGGCTATGGAATTGTATTGCTTATTAGGAGCATGATTAAAAAAAAATATCTGAGTGTTATCATACTATGCCTCCGATGTGTGTTGTGTTACGTCATGGTTGATGTTATCATTGTTTACCTGCATGTTGCTATGTCTGGTTGATGCTACCATTGTTTACGTGCATATTGCTATGTCTGGTTGATGCTATCATTGTTTACCTGCATGTTGCTATGTCTGGTTGATGCTATCGTTGTTTACCTGCATATTGCTATGTCTGGTTGATGCTATCATTGTTTACCTGCATATTGCTATGTCTGGTTGATGCTATCATTGTTTACCTGCATATTGCTATGTCTGGTTGATGCTATCGTTGTTTACCTGCATATTGCTATGTCTGGTTGATGCTATCGTTGTTTACCTGCATATTGCTATGTCTGGTTGATGCTATCATTGTTTACCTGCATATTGCAATGTCTGGTTGATGCTATCATTGTTTACCTGCATATTGCAATGTCTGGTTGATGCTATCATTGTTTACCTGCATATTGCTATGTCTGGTTGATGCTATCATTGTTTACCTGCATATTGCTATGTCTGGTTGATGCTATCATTGTTTACCTGCATATTGCAATGTCTGGTTGATGCTATCGTTGTTTACCTGCATATTGCAATGTCTGGTTGATGCTATCATTGTTTACCTGCATATTGCAATGTCTGGTTGATGCTATCATTGTTTACCTGCATATTGCAATGTCTGGTTGATGCTATCATTGTTTACCTGCATATTGCAATGTCTGGTTGATGCTATCATTGTTTACCTGCATATTGCAATGTCTGGTTGATGCTATCATTGTTTACCTGCATATTGCAATGTCTGGTTGATGCTATCATTGTTTACCTGCATATTGCAATGTCTGGTTGATGCTATCATTGTTTACCTGCATATTGCAATGTCTGGTTGATGCTATCATTGTTTACCTGCATATTGCAATGTCTGGTTGATGCTATCATTGTTTACCTGCATATTGCAATGTCTGGTTGATGCTATCATTGTTTACCTGCATATTGCAATGTCTGGTTGATGCTATCATTGTTTACCTGCATATTGCAATGTCTGGTTGATGCTATCATTGTTTACCTGCATATTGCAATGTCTGGTTGATGCTATCATTGTTTACCTGCATATTGCAATGTCTGGTTGATGCTATCATTGTTTACCTGCATATTGCAATGTCTGGTTGATGCTATCATTGTTTACCTGCATATTGCAATGTCTGGTTGATGCTATCATTGTTTACCTGCATATTGCAATGTCTGGGTGATGCTATCATTGTTACCTGCATATTGCAATGTCTGGTTGATCTATCATTGTTTACCTGCATATTGCAATGTCTGGTTGATGCTATCATTGTTTACCTGCATATTGCAATGTCTGGTTGATGCTATCATTGTTTACCTGCATATTGCAATGTCTGGTTGATGCTATCATTGTTTACCTGCATATTGCTATGTCTGGTTGATGCTATCATTGTTTACCTGCATATTGCATGTCTGGTTGATGCTATCATTGTTTACCTGCATATTGCAATGTCTGGTTGATGCTATCATTGTTTACCTGCATATTGCAATGTCTGGTTGATGCTATCATTGTTTACCTGCATATTGCAATGTCTGGTTGATGCTATCATTGTTTACCTGCATATTGCAATGTCTGGTTGATGCTATCATTGTTTACCTGCATATTGCAATGTCTGGTTGATGCTATCATTGTTTACCTGCATATTGCAATGTCTGGTTGATGCTATCATTGTTTACCTGCATATTGCAATGTCTGGTTGATGCTATCATTGTTTACCTGCATATTGCTATGTCTGGTTGATGCTATCATTGTTTACCTGCATATTGCAATGTCTGGTTGATGCTATCATTGTTTACCTGCATATTGCTATGTCTGGTTGATGCTATCATTGTTTACCTGCATATTGCAATGTCTGGTTGATGCTATCATTGTTTACCTGCATATTGCAATGTCTGGTTGATGCTATCATTGTTTACCTGCATATTGCAATGTCTGGTTGATGCTATCATTGTTTACCTGCATATTGCAATGTCTGGTTGATGCTATCATTGTTTACCTGCATATTGCAATGTCTGGTTGATGCTATCATTGTTTACCTGCATATTGCAATGTCTGGTTGATGCTATCATTGTTTACCTGCATATTGCAATGTCTGGTTGATGCTATCATTGTTTACCTGCATATTGCATGTCTGGTTGATGCTATCGTTGTTTACCTGCATATTGCTAATGTCTGGTTGATGCTATCATTGTTTACCTGCATATTGCAATGTCTGGTTGATGCTATCATTGTTTACCTGCATATTGCAATGTCTGGTTGATGCTATCATTGTTTACCTGCATATTGCAATGTCTGGTTGATGCTATCATTGTTTACCTGCATATTGCAATGTCTGGTTGATGCTATCATTGTTTACCTGCATATTGCAATGTCTGGTTGATGCTATCATTGTTTACCTGCATATTGCAATGTCTGGTTGATGCTATCGTTGTTTACCTGCATATTGCAATGTCTGGTTGATGCTATCTTGTTTACCTGCATATTGCAATGTCTGGTTTGATCTGTTACAGGCCACGTCCATGCCACTGCGCCGCTTTTTCTATGATGACTTCTGTTTGATAAGGTATTCTGGTTTTGTATGATGACTTCTGTTTGATAAGGTATTCTGGTTTTGTATGATGACTTCTGTTTGATAAGGTATTCTGGTTTTGTATGATGACTTCTGTTTGATAAGGTATTCTGGTTTTGTATGATGACTTCTGTTTGATAAGGTATTCTGGTTTTGTATGATGACTTCTGTTTGATAAGGTATTCTGGTTTTGTATGATGACTTCTGTTTGATAAGGTATTCTGATTTTGTATGATGACTTCTGTTTGATAAGGTATTCTGATTTTGTATGATGACTTCTGTTTGATAAGGTATTCTGGTTTCGATTGATAACTTCTGTTTGATAAGGTATTTTGTTTTTGTATGATGATTTCTGTTTGATAAGGTATTCTGATTTCGTATGATAACTTCTGTTTGATAAGGTATTCTGTTTTCGTATGATAACTTCCGTTTGATAAGGTATTCTGATTTCGTATGATAACTTCCGTTTGATAAGGTATTCTGGTTTCGTATGATAACTTCCGTTTGATAAGGTATTCTGGTTTCGTATGATAACTTCTGTGATAAGGTATTCTGGTTTCGTATGATAACTTCCGTTTGATAAGGTATTCTGGTTTCGTATGATAACTTCTGTGATAAGGTATTCTGATTTCGTATGATAACTTCTGTTTGATAAGGTATTCTGATTTCGTATGATAACTTCCGTTTGATAAGGTATTCTGGTTTCGTATGATAACTTCTGTGATAAGGTATTCTGATTTCGTATGATGACTTCTGTTTGATAAGGTATTCTGGTTTCGTACCCTTGCTGCTATCCATGACTGTGTATCTTATCAATCACTTGATGTTAGCGCTTGCGTCCTATCTCTTTGGGGTTTAAAGAACCCCCCCCCCCCCCCCCCGAATTCTTTCTCCGGGAGGGCAGGGGGAGTGGGGGTCATGTGCCCCGGGAAAAAAAATATGATTTTCCCTTTATGCACTTAAAACTGGCAGACCTGCTCCGAGGCCTTTCGTCCGCTGGATCGGAATCGTCAGCGGGGCACAGCTGATTGTGTCTGTACTCCCTTGGCATCAAATGGAGATACACCACAGTCCATAATTCTGTGGTGTTCTCATTACCAAGGGTTCAAAAATAGAATCCAACAGCGCTCAGCGAAGGGTAGAAAAGTAAAACAAAAAGAAAATCTGCTGAGGAAATATGTAGCTGAAAACTAAAATCACTATGTAAATAAAATTGATAATGAAGTGAGGTAGGGAACAGTAAACAAGTGGGGTAACTTTTGCTCCCATAAGAAAACCTAACACAGAGTAACTTTTATTCAAGACTGACACAGCTTTTAAAACTTGAATAAAGTCAGACAAATATAAAGACGAACAATCTAATAGTGGGGGAAAAACAAGCGCAGGCCAACAACTTCTCTGTCATCATAGTAATGACTTGGCAAAGATTTAGGCTTGGGGGGGGGGGGGGGTTGAAGATGAAGAAAATAG
>CM065742.1:43097982-43102982 GCA_033310375.1 Conus canariensis
GTAATGTTGAAGTTACGTCCCCTTACTATAGGTTTCTGCCTATGAATGACCTTCAAAAGCAGGTTGTTGAAACGAGTTCACACACACAAAGCAATGATCAGACGCAGGTTGGGCTGGTGGTCAGCACTCTCCAAACATTGCTTGCGTGTAGGGTTAAACGTTTGAATGCAGTTTGCATGCACCTGAAAATGTGTAATTGAAAAATTCTTATAAAAACAAAACAAAACAAAACAAAACAAACCAAACAAACAACAAAACCCCCCAAAACCCCCTAAAAAAAACCCAACAAAAAACAAAAATCGGCCACATGTAATATATCTTGTCAAGTATAACAAGGTAAGAGCTAACTATATTTGTAGCAAGTGAAAGCGCATAAAAACAATGAAATGATTTTTATCTTGCTGATGGATTTTGTTAAAAAAATACTCACGTACCATAAATTTGCCTTTGGAATAGCAAAACACATTCGTTTCAGGGCTGATAAGGGTTGTAAAATCCAAAATGAGAGCATCAGATGGAATAAATGTAATTACTTGTGTCAGTAGCAGATGACTGTAATCAGCTGGAACAAGTTTTGGCTGAAAGCGTGCACAACAAGAAGAGGAACAGTTGAGAAACGAAGGCCTTTGTTTGAACTAGATTACTGTCAATGTGTACGCCCTTTTCACCTCCAAAGAAATCCCAAGTAAACTGTAGGCAGCAGTACGTCAACTTTCTACTCTTCCTGCTTCCTACCCCCTTAGCACACCATCCCTCAGTATTGCATCTCTTGCACTGTTTGGATTGGATGTTTCTCTAGCCACTGTTTTGAAATGGTGATTTCTTGTACAAGTCTTCAAATGCTTTATGCTTCTAATCTTACCGCATCCCGGAGTTTTGCCCAAACGTAGATCAAACGTCTAAATTCGTTTAACCAAACTGGTTTCAAAGTGTACACACACACACACACACACACACACACACACACACACACACACACACACACACACACACACACACTCAAAACACGATAGAGATGAAGGTTGTCCGAAAGTTTTCAGATTTGGATAACTGGTGTCATTCAAGAAAAAGGTAAATGTTAAATATTATCTATGCAAAAAACCAAACAAACAAACAACAACGGGTATATCAGACAAGAGAATTCACATTTATTATCGCTGGATATTGTAATCAATGGTGTCAGAGTGGACTTGAAAATACATCCCTTCACAAGAGGCGAGGCTCTGTTTGTTTATTAAGCCCTCCACTTTCATGCCTCTCTCTCTCTCTCTCTCTCTCTCTCTCTCTCTCTCTCTCTCTCTCTCTCTCTCTCTCTCTCATAAAAAAAAAAGTTTTCTTACTAGCCTCTCAGCTCCCTAATTCATGTCGCATTTAAACAGACCTCGGCATTCCTGTCGAAATTTGATGGAACAAAAGCTGTAGACCAGAGGATTGATGAAACTGTTGATGAAGTAAGATCGCATTCCAATGTGAAAGCCGTTAATGCCCAACACTTCAACAAGAGGATCTTCACCATTTCGAGAGAACACCGACACCAGGGCGATGTAGGGGACGTAATTGATGACGAAAATGACGGTGAGCACAAACATCATGAACGTGGTCCGGGTGGGTATCTTCTTCACAGAGCTGTGTGGTTTTGGGGTGGATTTTTTGTTATCGTGATTTATAGCTGTTTCTGAACGACGGTCTTTCCGTTGATCTTCTTGGAGTGGAGCACTACCAATAACTGTTCTGTGCAGACCGTCTGTGGTAGATTCTCGACAACAGACAGAACAGCTCTGTGTCCTGCCAGAAGAGGTTTCCTTAAAGAGGTTGGTATGGGAGTGCCGACATCTGTCCTGCCTCTTGTCATTGCCAGCAGCATCGGCGTCCATGATGATTGCCGTGTTCTTCTTGTGCAACCACAACTGTCGCGCTATCAGCACATAGGACACCAGCATCAGACCTATGCACAGGATCGTCGCCACGACGGTGATGATATTGTAGACGAAGAAGAAAAGAGATGTGACGTACGCGTCATCGATGGAACATTCCAGACCCGTGACGTTTCTGCCTCGGAAGAACACGGTCCTTGGCCCAGCGAGGAAGGTGTACGGCAGGGTGACCGCAAAGGCAGACAACGTGACCTCCACCAGCACAACGACGGCGTGTCTGACCGTGGTGGGGTTGGAGTGGGGACTGCAGATGGCCCTCTGGCGGTCAAAGGCCACGGCCACCAGGATGAACCCCGACAAGAGGCCCAGGAAACTCTTCGTCGTGCGGAACGTCTTGCACAGCCATCGCACCTCAAACATGTAGTAGAACCGGAGCTCCACAATGTCTATTGGCAGAGACAGCATGTTCTGCATCAGGTCGCAGACGCTCATGGCCAGAACGTAGGTTCTGGTCACGCTGGGTTTGAACCTCTTGTAATACACCGTGAACACCAAGGTGTTACCCACCAGACCACACAGGATGCCGATGGCGAGATAGGACAATGTGGGGACCAGAGTTGCCACAAACTGCTTGTTCTTGATTTCCAAGTAGTCCTCCATGTGAGGAGGATGGAGATGGTCTGGTGCAGTGTCTGGTTAGAAGTGGGAACCTGTGTGGTGACATCTCCATGGGAAACTGTAAATGCAGTGCTCGCCATTGTCTGTATTTGGCTGTGTACGATAGAAGTCAGACTGTGTATTCATTGACTGTGTGCACTGTCAGGGGCGACAACCAGTGTGTCTTTATTGACTGTGTGCACTGTCAGGGGCGACAACCAGTGTGTCTTTATTGACTGTGTGCACTGTCAGGGGCGACAACCAGTGTGTCTTTATTGACTATGCACTGTCAGGGGCGACAACCAGTGTGCCTTTATTGACTGTGTGCACTGTCAGGGGCGACAACCAGTGTGTCTTTATGGACTGTGCACTGTCAGGGGCGACAACCAGTGTGTCTGTATTGACTGTGTGCCCTGTCAGGGGCGACAACCAGTGTGTCTGTATTGACTGTGTGCCCTGTCAGGGGCGACAACCAGTGTGTCTTTATTGACTGTGCACTGTCAGGGGCGACAACCAGTGTGTCTTTATTGACTGTGTGCACTGTCAGGGGCGACAACCAGTGTGTCTTTATTGCCTGTGCAATGTCAGGGGCGACAACCAGTGTGTCTGTATTGACTGTGCACTGTCAGGGGCGACAACCAGTGTGTCTTTACAGACTGGGAAGACAAGTCAGTAGATGTGACACTAACTGTTTGACATTGCGACTGGAGAAGAACCTGCAACAACCCAACAATGCAATCAGTGCATCTCTCTCTCTCTCTCTCTCTCTCTCTCTCTCTCTCTCTCTCTGCTCTCTCTCTTCTCTCTCTCTCTCTCTCTGTCTATCTGTCTGTCCTTTCTCTGTCTGTCTACTGCCCTCTGTCTGTCTCTGTCTGTCTGTCTCTCTTCTTTCTGTCTGTCTGTCTGTCTGTCTGTCTATCTGTCTCCTTCTCTCTCTCTCTGTCTCCCCCCTCTCCTCTTTCTCTTTCTCTCTGTATGTCTGTCTGTTTGTCTGTCTGTCTCCTTCTCTCTCTCTCTTTCTTGTCCAGGCAACAGAAACCCTCCTCTCTCTGTGTCTGTCTATCTGTCTGTCTACTTCTCTCTCTCTCTCTCTCCGTCTCTCTCTCTCTCTGTCTCTCTCTGTCTCTCGTCCAGGCAACAGGACCTCCCCCCCCCCCTCTCTCTCTCTCTCTCTCTCTCTCTCTCTCTCTCTCTCTCTTCTCTCACTGGTCTCTCTGTATATACCGAACAAGTTTGATAAATGCCCAAGTCAGTTTAGACTGGCACTTCTTTTGGCATATGTAGTCATGAGCAAACTGTTAAAAATTCGTCAATTTATTTGTTGAAAGCATTCAAGTTGCGATCACTTACTCTGTCATAAAGTAGTATTCTGAATAAGTATTAGTTATGTTTGCGCTCAGGTGCTGAGATGACTGTAATTAACTCGCAACCCCCTTCAGGCGGGGCTATGGCCTAACACGTGAATGAATATTATCTTAAGTCTTGAGTCTTGAGCCTTTCTGGTCCAGGCAACAGGAAACGTGGTTCCTTTTACTTCTCTTGAGGAAGTCCTGATCCATCGCCCTGAGACTGGCTGGCATCTGACCTGCTGTACTCACAGTCAGTGCAATGACGAGGCAATGGCAGACTGTGTATTGCTGTGTTTGCTGGTATACACTGCGCTAGCTGTGAGTTGCTGGTATACACTGCACTAGCCGTTGCTGTGAGTTGCTGGTATACACTGCACTAGCTGTGAGTTGCTGGTATACACTGCACTAGCTCTTGCTGTGAGTTGCTGGTATACACTGCACTAACTGTTGCTGTGTGTTGCTGTGAGTTGCTGGCATACACTGCACTAACTGTTGCTGTGTGTTGCTGTGAGTTGCTGGCATACACTGCACTGACTGTTGCTGTGTGTTGCTGTGAGTTGCTGTATACACTGCACTAACTGTTGCTGTGTGTTGCTGTGAGTTGCTGGTATACACTGCACTAACTGTTGCTGTGTGTTGCTGTGAGTTGCTGGTATACACTGCACTAACTGTTGCTGTGTGTTGCTGTGAGTTGCTGGTATACACTGCACTAACTGTTGCTGTGTGTTGCTGTGAGTTGCTGGTATACACTGCACTAGCTGTTGCTATGAACTCAACGTTTTCAAATTCTTCATCTCCACAGAGCCAGCGTTATGTCATGCAAATGGTCATCATAGTAGCTTTGTCTTGTCTTTAACATGTCAAATCTTATTGCAGAACATTGCATAACCTTTTTTTTCGATCTTTCTTTCAAAAGCAAAGACTGCGGTAACTATGAAAAGAACTAAAGTTTACCCAGCACGCGGGATACCTCAAATCTGAACATGTTGATGTGTGTTTGATATCAGGTGCACTCCTTTTTTGGTGACATGATCGGTATATCTGGCGTTTTGTATCGTGTTTTGTATCCCTGGCTTCATTACCAGATCAGACTGCAGGGTCGAAGTTTCAATTACATACA
>CM065742.1:43107982-43110482 GCA_033310375.1 Conus canariensis
AAGTGAGGGAAGGTGATGTTGCTTATAGCCTAGCCGACCGCAAAGGGCCATATCAGGGCTGTCACCGCGTTGAAGTCAACTCACAAGTCATTATCCACAAAAAAAAAACAACAAGAAAACCTCATTCACACAACCATGTAAAACACACGTTCTAAAACACATCGGAAATTTTGTTTAAAATCTTTCCTCCGTAAAATCGTTCAGAAAGTCAAAGATCACATTAGGTGGGACATCTCTGAACAAGTTTAAAATTTTTTTTTATTTTTTTATATACATCATGACTAATGTATACCACATATTCATGCCTGCTTCAAAAGTGTCGTGGGGACGAACATCAATACAGACTGACTCAATATATGAACAAAGAGATATTGTTATTATTATTATTATTATTGTTTCTATTATCATTATTATTATATTATAATTATTATTATTATCATGAATACTTATATAGCACCTATCCTCGGCTAGAGACCAAGCTCTAAGCGCTTTACAATCCACACTCGTTTACACAGCGGGCTGCCTACTTGGGTAGTGCCAACTGAAGAGCTGCCAGCTGGCGCTTCATTCAGTCGTTTCCTGTGTCATCTAGTCAATATCGTTCACTATCGTTCACTCAGTTTCCTTACTTCCTTCATTCGTTCCATTTCTCACGCAGGGTACATACTATGTGTAACGTGTCATCCATACCAACGGCCAAACTGGCCTTCTCTTCCGAAAGTTAGTAATGGGATTTTACGTGTGGGCAAGATGTTATGCGTACGTTCATACACGGAACCTCGGTTTATAGTCTCATTCGAAGGACTAAATATCATACATTCTACTTGTTATGTAAACGATGTGCTTTTAAACCTGAAGTCTGGAAGGGCAATGAGAGAATGGAGGGAGTCTGAGAGACAGACATGACGTGTTCCCTGCAGCTGGGGCGTGAAAGAAGAAAGCCCTAGCACCGTTGGTCTTAGCCTCTGTTCAATGTCTGCTGTCGCAGAGCGGAAGTGTGGGAAAAAGAGCGGAGCGGTGCTGACGAGAATGTGTGGAGATGTGAAGTCAGGAACAGAACCAGAGAGGATAACAGAGGAGAGAAAGTGGAACGGCTATCGTCTACACAGGCAGAAAGATCGGCCGGCAGTACAGAGAGGGCAGAATTTGACCAGCGACACTTAGCGTCTTGCTGCCATCTACTTTCCATGTATACTGGCTGAGTGTTGCACGCGGGACCTCGGGTCTACTGTCTCATCCAAAAGCCTAACGCTCGCTCAGACCGTCACTTTAGCTCAAAGGAGGGTGGGAGTAGGAGGGGGGTGGGGGGTGGAGGAGCCAAGGGTAGGGTGGGATCAGATTGGGGAGGGAGAACTCCCCTTGCGCCAGATGTGAGCAAAGGCTCGTCATTGTCTCGCTTTCTAGGTCAGAGCTTTAACCTGTTTGCCCACTCTTTACAGCGCTGTGAGAATTGCTGGCAGGTATGTGTGTGTGTGTGTGTGTGTGTGTGTGTGTGTGTGTGTGTGTGTGTGTGTGTGTGTGTGAGAGAGAGAGAGAGAGAGAGAGAGAGAGAGAGAGCGACACACATACACACACACACATACACGCACGCACGCATACACGTAAATGAAATATGTCATCTTATTCATGTCTTGAAATGTAAAGGAACTGATGTCACCTTCTGTTGGATTCCATCGCATTGTGGTATTTGGGGTAATGAGCTAGCTGATATATGTGCAAAGAGAGGAGCCAGAAATGAAAAGTGCGCCACGGTATTGAATATGTCCTTGTCTTCACATGAAGTCAATCAATTATTAAACAAAACGTCTGGAGCCGATTCAGAAAACACTACAAAAATACGTTGCCTGGTGTGGCTGATAAAAACAATCATTTAATTAATTATGAACATGTAAACAGCATTCCTCATTTACAAGTGAAAAATATGTACCAGCACAGAAATTTCATTTCAATACTTCATAAATCAAAACTTGATGCCTTAAAAACTAAATATACAAACGAAGCAAAATGTATTTGTGGAGAACGAACAATAACCAGCGAGCATTTGCTGTTTGACTGTTTACCTCTTCAACCTCATTTACCACCATTATCAGGCATGTCTTTGTGTGATGTCTTTTCAGATTTAAAGCTTGCCTTCAATGTTATTTTCTCTTTAATTTGTAGTCCAGTTAAGCATTTACTTTAATATTATTTTAAGGTATGTTGTAGAGATGCTTACAGGGACATATATATGCACTTAGATAACCACATTATGCATACACTTACATAGTCACATATATTTATGCATCTCTCTCTCTCTCTCTCTCTCTCTCTCTCTCTCTCTCTCTCTCTCTTCGTCTGATATCACATATGTGAAAAGACGTAAAACTGAAGTACTACTACTACTACACACGTGCCTAGTGGACCGATTTGCTCGCAGTATCACGCGACTGTCCGTGCGACCCGGTCGCTAGCTGGCGTACATCCACACTGCAGATGGACTGACCAGTCAGCAACACACTGA
>CM065742.1:43120482-43130482 GCA_033310375.1 Conus canariensis
CCAGAAAGGTATTTTTACTACTGGTACTTTGTTTACACCTCTTGCTTTCTTTCCAAAAGAATCTTATTTAAATCGCAAATTTCAAATTGCATTCAGTGAAAAAGCCTTTAACTTTTATTACAAGGAATTTGTTTTTACGACAGTAGTGTAAAAAATCGTGTGAGATGGAACCTGCTGTGTGATATTGGACCTATGTATAACGCTGTGAACAGTAGAATTAGAAATGGGTCTTTGCTGACTGTGTATGTAGATCGTAGGGCTGGAGTCAGGCAAAGTGATGCTTGCAGTCCTGTGTTACTTTCATTTTCACATGAATGAACTTGTTCTGACTGCTGTCGATTATTGCAATTCTGGGGGTAAATTTCCCAAGAGCAACGCTAGATGAGTTTTGTGTTTACAGGGTAAAGTAAATAATCTAGCAAGACTGCCACCTGCTTGGAACTTTAAGAGAGTTTGGTTTAAAGGAACATGGTTGAGTTTAGATAAGGAAGCTATCTGGCTACCAGAGAGAGAGAGAGAGAGAGAGAGAGAGAGAGAGAGAGAGAAGCGCTGTATGGTGTTCCTAAGCTTGTTCTAAACTTTCTCAAATGTACAGGTGTTTGTTTATCCACATTTAAGCTCTGCTGCTATGTGTCAAGGCCTCGCAATCACAGTGGAGAATGCCTTGACAATTGTTTGGAAAAAAAAACAAACAAAACAAAACAAAAAAAAAACTGAATGCATCACATTTTATTTTATTTTTGAAAATATTTGATTCATGAACACAACTCTTTTGGCAGTATGGGGCTGAAATCTGGGGACTGGATAAAAGAATAGTACACAGTGAAGTGCCTCTGTTATTAGCATTGAAAAGGTTTTCAGGTTTATACAAGCGAGTTTCTAATGGTTTGGTCCACAGAGAAAGAAACTGAAATCCACTGTTTTACATGTTATGCAGTAAGCTGTATCTGGATATCGGTCAGAGCATTTAGGTATGAAAACTCTAGTCTACGTCGCAAATCGGTGGTAAGAAACTGTGGGGAGAACTTGACAGCGGAAGGTCTTCAAAGAAGAAGACCTCTACGTCGCAAATCGTATGGTATGTTGTTAGAATCAGACGCAAAGGCAACGAAATAGTGGATGTTTAAGGTGTGTCTACTTTTGTGTGAATATCACAGGACTAGTTTTGCGTTCACGTGTGTTTGGGGACGTAGAGAATGCTACGGGAGTGATTCAGACAGTCAGGTAGATAGTGAGTAGAAGAGAAGGCACATCTAACACTGCACCGAAACGCCAGAGTCCAATTGAATATGCATTTATTTATTTTGCTTTGCACTAGGGAGAGTACCGTTAGCCAAGCCCAATTCTATGTTGACACACCGAGACTAGATCCTAACCTCGTAATTATAAACCTAAGATTAACAAAAAAATGTGGAGTCACATTTACCTTGTAACAAGCAGAATGTCGCTGAGGCCCAAGTGCACGACTGTTCAGATGCCAAGGGGGAGAGAGAGCGGAAGTTGATATCTTTAGTTGATATAGCTTTTGCCCCAGTCTGAAATGAATAACCGTGGCATGGACGGCATTGCCAGTTGTCGCTTCAGTAGTGAGAGAACGCCAGGCACTGGACATTATCAAGGTCTGATTTGTTACTGACCAACTGCTCGGGAGGGGGGGGGGGGGGGGGGGGAGGGGAAGGGGGAGAAGGAGGGGCGTGGAAATGTGAGGATGGGGGTGAGGGAGGGGAACGGGAGGACTAAGAATGTTCGCCCATCATGCAGTTCACCGTGGGGCCGTTGGATGGTTTTACAACGTTCAAGTCTACTGAGGCTTGGCATCACCTTTTAGATCAAGGCGATCCCGTTAGAACAAGGGATGGCTCTAGGACAAGGCATTACTGTACCCTAAGACTGGCCATTGAAATCGCCTGTGTGAATGGCTGAGTGTGGCGTGTGTGTGTGTGGTGTGTGTGTGTGTGTGTGTGTGTGTGTGTGTGTTGTGTGTGTGTGTGTGTGCGCGCGTGTGTATAGCTCCTGTGTATATCACTCTGTGATAATTGCTCTCGCTTCCCTGAAAAATGTCCTCGTTTTTGCGACAATTGAAGATGAGAAGGGAAAGAGCTGGACTATTTTTAAAATAAGGTTGTGACTCCATATTTCGGCACAGGGATGGCAGACAATAAGGGCATTCTGGATCAGGGAATGTTACATCTCATAAGTCATGAAAGGATTACTTGAATATGAAGTAATATGAAGACAGCATTGCACCATAAACGTAGCTAATATGGCAATATTTGTCATGTGCACGAGAGTTCGACTTCGCGTCGTGTATCGGTTCATTTCACTTTGAACTGAAGCAAGAGTCCTTGCACTTGTAGGGAAAATGTCAAAGCAAAAAAAAAAAATGCACAGCACAGCACTTGATTCACCGTTGAAGAACACCGTGGCTGCAAGGAGGAACAGTTTCTGGGACAGTTCATACAGTCTGTAATGCAGCATGTCTGCGGAGCTGAGAGAGCGTTTGTGTGTAGAGCATACAATGATGAAGATCCGTCAATAATCGATGCCGGGCCCGTCCTATCTGGAACGGACAAGGCGTCCCTCTTGCGATGGAATTGTTTGGCCAGGTGTTGAAAGCTGGCCCACCAGAAGGAAACAGCACCCAGCGTGGGCGGCGGGTAGGTGATGAAAGCGGAGATGGGGGGGGGGGGGGGGGGGGGGTGGAGGTGGGGGGGGGGGGTGAGGTAGGTGGCGGTTGCCCCTCGACGAAAAAGTCTGGCATCGTGCTTGCACTTGGACAGCACATGCGATGTACAGGTGTTTCAAGTCGCCTCAGTCGAAGTCGGTGCGCGCGTAGGCGCAGCTGGAGTAACATGACGTGGCGATGGTACATTATGACCATGCAGGTAGTCTGAATAGCTACGATAAATGGTACATTATGACCATGCAGGTAGTCTGAATAGCTACGAGAAATGGTACATTATGACCATGCAGGTAGTCTGAATAGCTACGATATGTGCAATGCATGCTGTCTTGGGAGGGGGGGGGGGGTAATGTATTTCTTGGTACTTCTTGGAGGGAAATGAGAAGAAAGCCAAAAGGCACCATTGCTTGCCATCCGCGTGCACTACTTGCTGTTAACAGCGACAGAGCGCCGTCAAGGACTAAACAACATGCAAGGCGTAACCCAATGACACAGGCACCACTGGCAATGTGTGAACGGATTAATAAGGATGACCAGCTGAGGCTACTGGGCTTGGCTGAGGAACAATTAAAAAATCGATGAAATACGCTGTAAACGGTACGATGTTTTACATAGCAAGACATTACTGTACAATCATTGACAATAAACTCAGGAGGAGAAATACTGAGACATTATACTGTAGTACAACAACGAAATTTGTTATAACGAGAAGCAAAGCATAAAAAAAACACTTATTTAAGACATGAGCCATACCTCTAATGTCACAAGGTATACAAAAATGAAAAAAAAGACAGGTGTAAAGTGTACAAGGAGTACTGAATGCAATGACAACAGCAACAAAATACATATCTCTGTATTTATGTGCCCAGCGTGGAAAAGACGCAATAAAAAAGAACGCTTATGAGAAACATAAAGGTATTTCTTGGAAGGGAAGGGGAGGGATGGGGCGGGGGCGGTGGATGCGAGGAGCGAAGTGGGGGGAGGGGGGGGGGGCGGAGGGAAGATAAGAGGGGCGTGACTGCGGTGGAAGGAGGATGAGGGGTGAGGGTGGGGGCTGAGGAGGGTGGTGTGTGTGTGATGGTAGCTTTCCACTAAATGTGTTCAGACATATACTGTACTTACTTGCGAAGATACTTTAGTTGCAAGATTTGCGAAGATACTTCAGCTGCAAGGTTTGCGAAGATACTTCAGTCGCAAGATTTGAGATAAGAGTCAGTCTCTCTCTCTCTCTCTCTCTCTCTCTTCTCTCTCTCTCTCTCTCTCTCTCCTCTCTCTCTCTCTCTCTATCTCCGCTCCTTTTCCCTCTCTTCGTCTCTCTGCAATGTTTATACTGACTTTTTATCAGTTTTTCAAAGTTGTTGTTCAGATTAAGTTTTATTAGATTTTATGTAACTACTTCTTTGATGATGGTAGCACACGCGTTAGTATCATTGCTTGTCGCAGCTTCTTGTAGAAGGCTCATTTCTTGCTTAATATTTAAAGGTTTTTAATAGACACTTCATGAGAACACGGCGAGTGCGGAGTTTTTGTTTTCCTTGTGGAGTTTTAGTCTACATGAATACGCATGTGCGGATGCCCCCCCCCCACCACCCCCACCCCACAGAGAGAGAGAGAGAGAGAGAGAGGAGAGAGAGAGGAGAGAGAGAGAGAGAGAGAGAGAGAGAGAGAGAGAGAGAAATCACGAAATCACCGAGAACTGTTCCACCAAGCAGAGGAGCTCGCGGGATGATATATCACATGTTAAACACAAACGGGTTTGGGTGCAGGTCATTTCAATTGTCAGAGATGAAATGACGGTTAGAGAGAAAGGGGAGTCAGAGAGAAAGGGGAGTTAGAAAGGGGAGTCAGAGAGAAAGGGGAGTCAAGAGAGAAAGGGGAGTCGGAGAGAAAGGGGAGTCAGAGAGAAAGGGGAGTCAGAGAGAAAGGGGAGTTAAAAAGGGGAGTCAGAGAGAAAGGGGAGTCGGAGAGAAGGGGAGTCAGAGAGAAAGGGGAGTCAGAAGGGGAGTTTGAGAGAAAGGGGAGTCAGAGAGAAAGGGGAGTCAGAAAGGGGAGTCAGAGAGAAAGGGGAGTCAGAGAGAAAGGGGAGTCGGAGAGAAAGGGGAGTCAGAGAGAAAGGGGAGTCAGAGAGAAAGGGGAGTCAGAAAGGGGAGTCAGAGAGAAAGGGGAGTCAGAGAGAAAGGGGAGTCAGAGAGAAAGGGGAGTCGGAGAGAAAGGGGAGTCAGAGAGAAAGGGGAGTCAGAAGGGAGTTTGAGAGAAAGGGGAGTCAGAGAGAAAGGGGAGTCAGAAGGGGAGTTTGAGAGAAAGGGGAGCCAGAGAGAAAGGGGGGTTAGAGAGAAAGGGGAGTCAGAGAGAAAGGGGAGTCAGAAGGGGAGTCAGAGAGAAAGGGGAGTCAGAGAGAAAGGGGAGTCAGAGAGAAAGGGGAGTTAGAAAGGTGAGTCAGAGAGAAAGGGGAGTCAGAGAGAAGGGGGAGTCAGAGAGAAAGGGGAGTCAGAGAGAAAGGGGAGTCAGAGAGAAAGGGGAGTTAGAAAGGTGAGTCAGAGAGAAAGGGGAGTCAGAGAGACTTTTCTCCTGCATCTTGCTGCATCAGGGCCTGAGTTCCTCTCTCTATCTCTCTCTGTCTGTCTGTCTGTCTCTCTCTCTCTGTTCTCTCTCTCTTATGTCTGTCTGTCTGTCTGTCTGTCTGTCTCTCTCTCTATCTCTCTCTCTCTCTCGCTCTGTCTGTCTGTATATCTGTATATCTGTCTGTCTGTCTGTCTGTCTGTCTGTCTGTCTGTCTGTCTCTCTCTCTCTCTCTCTCTCTCTCTCTCTCTCTCTCTCTTCTCTTTCTCTGCCTTTATCCAGGTCTTTTCCTTTCGAGAGCAAAAACAGAATTAATGGGCCGTCAAACGAAGGAAAGAACAAATTACAAACCAAACATGACGCGTTTTGACCTACTGGGCCTTTGAAGACCAGTGGGTCAAGACGCGTACTCTTTGTTTTGTAACTAGTTCCTTCCTTTGTTTCGTGACCAGTAATTGTATTTTGCTCTTGTTTCATTTTTTTTCTTGCAGCCACCTCACTTTGAGAGCTAATTCTCTCATCTTTACCTCTCTGCTGCATTGTCATTTCTCCAGCTGTTTCTGGGCCGTCCCGTTTCCTCTCCCTCTGCATGTCCAGGACAGAGCCTTACGAGTGTTCTAGATGATGGATTCCCTGGGCCGTCCCCGTTTCTCTCCCTCTGCATGTCCCAGGACAGAGCCTTACGAGTGGTTCTAGATGCTGGATTCCTGGCCGTCCCGTTTCCTCTCCCTCTGCATGTCCCAGGACAGAGCCTTACGAGTGGTTCTAGATGATGGATTCCCTGGGCCGTCCCCGTTTCCTCTCCCTCTGCATGTCCCAGGACAGAGCCTTACGAGTGGTTCTAGATGATGGATTCCCTGGGTTGTCCCCTTTTCCTCTCCCTCTGCATGTCCCAGGACAGAGCCTTACGAGTGGTTCTAGATGATGGATTCCCTGGGCTGTGTCCTATCCAGCTCCACTTCACCTGTCAGGACCTATGTGGTCACCGACCCCTGTCCTCCCGCCCAGTGTAGCTCAGCCTGACAACAGGCCGCCGGTTCCTGGCCTGTCCTGGCGATGAGTTCTCTGCCAGAACTCCACTGCCTGGCAGCCCCCACTGCCCAGGTGTACTACACATCACTAGATCCCCTTGACTGGCTCCCCACCAGCTGTGACCGGAGTGTTGGCATGTGTGCAGATCTTCCGGAGGCTTCCTTTTTTTATATTTTTTAGCCCTGAGCCCTGTTGTTCCTGCTGCTGCTAGTGCAGGGCAGGTGGTCTGGTCCTGCATCTGACTGCCAGGGTGCCAGAGAAACGCCGGACTGATTTCTTCCTTCTGTGTCATAAGAATCGTCTGTATTCACTATGATCCTACCTGACGCGGTGATCTTTAGGGTGTAGCTGATTCTATAGGTATGCCTACATGGACGCACACACTCGTACATACACATACACACATACATACAGACGGTGTGACTGACCAAAACCAGCTTAGTCTCAGATTAGCCTTAGGTTTCATCGACATTTAAGAACACACTTTATAACACAATGCTAACAATTTTGAAAAAAAAGAGAACTTTAAAGCAGGGAAGAAGGAAAGGAGTAACATTCAAAACACCTGTCAAAGTACAAAACGAATCTCTCTTTCCCTTCCCTCTATCACCATCCACATCACCCAGCCCTCACTGCCTCTCTGTCTCTCCTCCTCCTGCCTTCTCTCTCCTCCTCCTCCTCTCCTTCCTTCCTCCTCCTCCTCCTCCTCCTCTCTTCCTTCTTCTTCTTTTCTTCTTTCTTCTTCTCCTCTCCTCTTCTTCTTCTTCTTCTTCCTCCTCCTCCTCCTCCTCCTCCTCTCTCTTCTTCTTCTTCTTCTTCTTCTTCTTCTTCTTCTTCTTCTTCTTCTTCTTCTTCTGTCGTCGTCGGTCGTCGTCGTCGTCGTCGTCTTCTTCTTCTTCTTCTTCCTCTTCCTCTTCTTCCTCCTCTTCTTCTTCTTCCCTCGCATCCGTCCGCTCGTGTTGTGCATCTGTTGCACACACACACACACACACACACACACACACACACACACACACACACACACACACACACACACACACACACACACACACACACATCCTGGGTCAGCATATATAATGTATAATCAGTAGTTTGTTATGCTCTTATGTAATGCAATACCAGAACTCAGAAAACACACAGGAAAACAGCAACCATTCAAGTAGGGAATAGACTGACATACCACTCGTGGGAGTCGGGTAGCTGAAAGAAAAGCCTTGCTGTAGGAGCGCATTTGACCTCAAACCATAGTAACAAGATGAGTATGAATTAAACATTTTAAAGTTCAAAGAATAGTAAATGTAAAACCAAAATTGAAAATAACCATCCGAGTGAATGGTATTTGTTACGATTAACAGCTAACAGGACCAAGCTCCATCTATTTCCATTACTGAGATTAAACACACTAGACATTGTCAGCGAGTTTATAAGATTGGGTCTTATCATGAAGAGGCTGAAAGTGAGCTCTTGTACTGGCGAAAACAAATATGGAATATCAAGAATCTGACCACGAGAACGTGAAGATATTGATGTAAAACATCTGTCCAGCCATCCATGAATCCGCAAGTCTATGTATCAAATTACGGTTTGGGATAGGAATTGAAATTAGGTGTAGTTTCACTCGGATTTGTCGTGCTTTCATCTTGGATCTTTTAGGTCCTGTTCCTGTCTTATATTCCAAAATGAACTTGAGGGAATATAAACAGCAATGAACATGAGGGAATATAAACAGCAATGAACATGAGGGAATATAAACAGCACCAGAAGAAGGATGGAATCACAGACCAAAGCATCAGATGGGTTGTCTTCTTGCAGCTTCCTTTGCATTAAAATCAGTCATTACCACATAGACTGGAATGTCTGGGAACATATGCAGGGTGAAAGTGGAGCCTCTTGTTATCAACTGGTGGATTAGAAATACGATCTAACAGAAAATGTCTCATCCACTAGATTTCGAGTGACAATGTAGAGCCGTAACGTTAATTTTGAATCCGCTAAAATATTTTTTTTTCTTGTGTAAAATGGACGTACCAAACATGAAATTTGTTCTTTCAAAATGGCAACTCAGCTGTAAATATGGACCATCCGTTCGTAACATGGAATCTCTTTCTACTTTCTTGTGTTGCAAAGAAGCCCCAAGATTCTTAGAATTAATAATCTGTGAAAATATTTAGATACGAAGGCGCGCGTGCGCGCGCGCGCGCGCGCGCGCGACACACACACACACACACACACACACACACACACACACGCACACACACAGAGACACGAACACACACGCACGCACACACACACACACACACACACACACACACACACACACACACACACACACACACACACACACACACACACACACATTGTCCATCCTTCACTCTTCCGTGCCCTGGCCTAAAACATTTCAGAGAACAGGTAAACGAACATGCAAGCATTGTTTTTCCGAGGAAAATAGTGACCATCCTTCAAGATTACAGTGACAATAGATGATTTCCCGTGAAAAGAGGCATTGTCACTGTTATTTTGGAGAATGATGACTGTTTTCCACGAGAACCATGGGGACAGTTATCATGCGGTGTGACGCTGGCACTATCCCACACGTTCCTTCCTCTCTGCTGCCAGTCGTGGTATTGATATATACAGGCACGATCTCGTCTTGCTGCGAGAGTCGGCTAACTGGTGCTACCCCCCCCCCCCCCTCACTCCCCCATTGCTTCTGTTCTTCCGTTCCGAAACCTCACCCCAACCCCCCTTCCTTTCATTCTCGACGTGTTGTTCCACAATGGCTTCAAAACTAACCTTCTCATTCTGTTCCTCTGCTGCCATGTTCACATCGAATGGCATGACTGCTTGCAGCCCCTACACATCAAATCATCATCACATTTAACTGCCTTGAGTGCTTCCTTTAAGGTAATTGTCACCTGTGATTATCCCACAATAGATGTATACCTCCGGCAAAGACACCCACTTTAAAAACTGGCAACAGAGATTTGTTAGAGGTAGTACTAAACACAAATCTGTGGCCAATTTCAAACATTGCAGCAATGTCATACAGTGAACAATGTCTGAAAGACCTAGTGGATCCAGTCAGTGACACTGAAGGTAGGCTATGTCTGTCCATCAGTAAGAGAAAGACAAAGAACATAATATCAGCTTCCATCACCCACAAAAATGAATGTAAGGACACACTGAGGTTGATGTAGTGGAAAATGTTTCATTTACCCAGGCAGTTTCATTAACAACGACGCTGAAAGGATCAGTGAGCTGAACTTATTGGGAAAGCCACAGCAATTCTTATCCCACTCAGCAAAGTGTGGACACCTGCCAGAAGAGAACGGTAGACAGACTGGGCAGCGTGACCTCCAGATCATGCATAGGAGCTGAAGCAAACATCCCAACGCCGACTGCTGACTAATACCGCTAAACAGTGATGACGACTTCATGTATCAGACAACACGCAAGCGTTTTAGTATTTTACTGTTGCCACTCACCCAGTTTAGTCTTCAGCTCCTTAATGGCTGAACAGCTGGGTGATACAGATTTCAAGTCCCTGGCTCTTGAGGCCCTAGCCAGGGACTACCCAAGCACTACTTGGGCCCAAGTCTACACAGATGGCTGTGCGGAGAAAGCTGTAAGAAATAGGGGAGGCGGTGTTTTCATCAAGTTCCCAGATGGCAGTTACATCAGCAAGTCTGTAGCCACCGGAAGCTTCGCAACTAACTACAGAGCAGA
>CM065742.1:43135482-43142982 GCA_033310375.1 Conus canariensis
ATTAGACGAAGAAAAAAAAAAATCGGGGCCGGGGAAAAAAAAGGGTAACACAACGTGTAAAAAGGAAAAAAATAACTTATTTACAACTATAACACAAAAATAGAAAATCCACTTAATCAAAGATTAAGAAAAAAAAACCCATGTAACTCTTCTGCCTCATCTCACTACTGACTGCTATCTATTATAAGTATTTGCCAATTGGACTTTTAGCTAAGTGTAAAAAGAAAAGATATGTTTCACTTGGTGACAGGAAAACATTTTGAATAGACTGTACAGACGTATTTGGAATGAATTTTTTCATTAAGTCACACAAAAGAATGTGATCAGTTGATATGCTATGACCACATATACAATGTATATTTTTGACATACTTTGTTTTAAAGCAATCCAGTTTCCATCTACAGATCAAGGAACTTATCTGTCGTCTACGATAAATGTTTTGATCGTACTTACTTAACTTTTCATGAATATTTTTCATTTCATCATGTAAACCAAAACACCCAGTTTCTCTTTCTATCAAATGAAAATTAGAAAATTGCACTTTTTCTGCCAAAGTATAGCACTCTTGCACTGACATGCAGAAGTTAAAAAAATGCGAATCTGAAGATCGTTTTGCTCCTCTCTTTGCCAGAACATCAACCTTTTCATTATAATATAACCCACAGTGGGAGGGCACCCAAAGAAATGTTACTTCAGTGTCTCTGACTGAGAGGAAATGGACTAAGTTATTTATTTCAGTGATCATCTCAGGTCGAACTTTTAATTTAAAATTCTTCATTGCAGTAAGAACTGACTTAGAATCTACGCATAAAACAACTTTAAATAAATTTTTAGGGTAATCAACAACAAACTTTAAGGCCATAATTATGGCAGTTAACTCAGCAGTGAATATAGATTTGTTTTTTCCGAGATAATAGAACTTTTCTTTGTTAAGGCCTGGGATAATGTATGCTGCACCTGCATGTTCATTGATTAATGATCCATCAGTGTATATCTTAAAATGGTTGGAGTAGTGATCATGCAAATGCATTTTCATATTGCATAATAACAAATTAGTATTTTCAGCCTTTGTTAAATCTGTATGCTCAATATCAAAATGTGCTCGTACTAGTTTCCAGGGAGGGATAGGAGACACAATAGATCTTTTTGCAATAGATGTTAGTTTGATATCTGAGGAATCTAAAATCGAGGAAGTATATGTTCTTAGAGTCATTTGGGATGATATGTTTTTAGCCCTTTTGGGAAAATCAGTGTCTGATTTAATATTTATTTCAGGGCTTATATTGTTGTCTATAGTAGAACTTCTTATAACAAATTTGGTGCATGCAAGATTCCTATATTCTTCCAGTGGTAATATCCCAGCAGCACTGTATGCTTTTGTACAAGAGGTATGGACTGGTAGTCCCATGGCTATCTTATACGCTTTGGAATCAATACTTTGAAGTTTTTTCAATAAGTATTTGGGTGCACTGAAGAACACCTCTTGTGCATACGTTAATTTTGATCTAACCAGTGCAGTAGAAAGGTGCAAAAGAGTAACTGTGTCCTGAGCCCAAGCATGCTTGCTAATAATCTTTAACAGATTTAAAGTTTTTCGAGCTTTTGTCAGAACATGTTCTATATGGAAATTCCATGACAACTTTGATGTTAAATTTACTCCAAGGAATTTAACTATTTTTGTATATTTGATGGGTATGCCGTTGACTTGAAATAAAGGCATATTAACTGGATCAGATCCAGTATTAAATAACATCATGTGTGTTTTTTCAGTTGATATTTGCAAACCATTTTCAGTCATATAATCAGAAAAGGTACTTAGTTCTTTTTGATATAACTTTTTAATATAGTTTTGTGATCTGACAGATGTACTTTTTTTTAATGTCACTTTCATCCATATGCATATGTCATCTGCATATTGGGCTAGTTCTATATTTTTAGCAATTTTTGAGGGTAAATCGTACATTAGAATGCTAAACAGTAAAGGGGCAATAACAGACCCCTGAGGAATACCCATGTGTAATTTTCTTCTCGTAGAATAGGAGTTCCCTACCTTCGTTCTAATATATCTATTTTCTAAGAAGTTTCTAATAAAATCATAAATGTTTCCTGACAACCCAATCTCTTTAAGTTTATAAAGCAAACGAGAGTGCCATACTTGATCGTAAGCTTTAGTGATATCAAAAAAGGTTGCTAGCAAACATTTTCTCCTGGAAAACTGATGTTTAATTTGAGTGGTAAGTTTGACCAAGTGTTCAATAGCACTTCTACCCTTTCGAAAACCTGCTTGGTTTGTTGGGATAACTTTGTTCTTTTCACAAAAGTAGTTTAGTCTATTTAAAACAATTGTTTCATAAAGTTTACAGACATGAGAAGTTAATGAAATAGGTCTGTAACTATCTATACTTTCTTTCAGTTTACCTTCCTTGTGAATCGGTACTATTACTGATTCTTTCCATATTTGTGGCAAATGACCTGAGCTCCAGCATTTTTTAAATATACTAAGTAAAATGCTTATCCATTTGTCTGGAAAATGCTTAATCATTTCATTTGAAATGGCGTCAGTCCCAACAGCTGTCTTTTTGTTTGGGAGAGAATCTATGGCGTCTTTCACCTCTTGTAATGTAACTGGGGCGTTGATGTCGCACGTGTCGTTATCAGATACATCATTAAAGACATGGGTACATTCTTTATTCTCTCTGAATTTTCTTTGGTTTTCAGACAACCCATCTAACCTGCTTACTTTAGCAAACTGGTCGACAAACGCTTCTGCTTTGTCTGCGGATGATGGTAATTTGTTATTATCAAGAATGATAGGATATTCTGGGAGTTTGATTCCATTTTTCATCGTTTTTAGCTCTTTCCATACCATTCTACTATCTTTATGATCGAATGTGTTTCTCTTGCAGAAATTATCCCAATGATCCTTTTTGGCTTGTTCCATAACTCTAGTGCTATGTACATTTGAGTGTTTCATTTCCTTAAATTTTTCATCTACCATTTTCTTATCTTGACTTTTCTTAGTGTGCACGTATTCCTTGAATAACCGTTTTTTCTCATTAACTGCCTTATCGCAATCTTCAGTCCACCAAACATTACCGAGATGTTTACCCCCTTTAGAACCCAGATTCTTCAATTTAGGAATACATGAACCAGACACTTTTAGAACAGAAGTACAAAACGTGTCATACATTGTATCAATATCATCATCTGGGGACAAGCTTATGTCTAGATCTTTAAGTCTGTCGTAAAACTGAGACCATTTGGCATTTTTATAATCAAATCTTGGGATTGCATCATCAGGTTTTGTGTCTTCAAAATCAGGGGACTGATTAATTGTAATAATGATTGGTATGTGATCACTCCCAAGAGTTTCACTATAAGTTTCCCATGCACACGACAAAGCCATTTTAGGTGAAACCAAAGTTAAATCAATAGCAGTAGGTCTATGTGTTGATATATCAGGAACTCTGGTATAAGAACCATCATTGAGTAGACATAAAGTTGAGTCTACAACATTTTCCACAAACCTATTGCTACTGACCTGTGTGCTCTCTTTTTCCCAGAAAGGAGAATGAGCATTAAAATCCCCTCCTACTAACCATTTACCATTATCATTCTTGATATTTTTCATCCATTCAGTATTAGCTTCATCTGGACCCTTAGGTAAATATACAGAAGCACAGTTTACTTCTAAGGAGTCCGAAAACTTGACAGTTACAGCACATGAAAAAATCCCATGTAATCCACTAGGCACAGGCGATTGTTTGTCACAATACTGTAGTCCAGTGTGAATATAGATAGCACAATTTACTCTATCACCATTTTCATCTGTATCTACTACTGGTGGATAGTAGTACTGTTCCAATCTTGGTAGTTTGTTCTTACTGATATTAACAGACTGGAATAAGAGAACGTGGCAGACAGATGACACTAAAAATTGACGTAAGCAGTCAATATTAGAATAGAGAGAGCGGCAATTCCACTGCAGTATTTTTATGTTGTTGCTGAATTTCATGTTTAAAAAAAACCCACAGATAACTAAACAAATAAAAATATTTTTCTTCAACACAATTGGAGCTTAGCTACACACAGACGTAGGCTGGTATGCTGCATTTGTTCCGAACAAAAGCAACAAAAAATGTCACCAGTTGTATAAAACATTGAACCTATTGGACCAGGCAGAGCCGTATAAGGAATCCTCAGGGAAGGGAGTGGGGCGCAGGTACCGGGGACGTCGCACAGTCTTCCGGGGCCGTTCCCAGAAGAAGTTCCTCAGATGCCGGCCAATATTCCCCGCTAGGATGCTAGCTCCTCTGGCAGTGGGATGTAGCCCATCACGGAGGTTGAAGCGGGCGGCTTGTAGCTCTGACACCAAAAGTGCGTTGTACAAGTCCCCTTTGATATTGAGTTCGGGGTCTGATGTAGGAGCCATCTTACTGATTATGATGGCCAGATCAGGATTTTCTTCTTTGATACTCTTCACGCACTTTGCCATTTTTCCGGAACATGTTGCTGCTGATTCTGTTTCTAGGTCCTTCGATCCAACATGTATGAGTAAAGCATCAGGAGGTGTCTTGACAGATGCACTTGCTTTGACCACTGCTGGTTTGATGTCCTTCATTGTTCTTGCATAACTCTGATGCACCTTACATCCCTAGGACTTCCCTAGTCTGTTGGTGTTGACTTTCTTTATGATAGGGTCATTTACATATAAAATGTTGGGAAGGCCCTTTAAAGTTGGATTTGGTTTCTCTCTGGACTTGGCCTTTATGTCTTTGACGTTTTGTTTGTCTCTGGACTCGGCCTTAAAGTTATTGTTGTCATTTTTCTTGCACTGTTCCTTAGACTTCGGCTTGTGACGCAAAGAAGCTTTGACGTCATATTTGTTTGCGTTATCATTTTCTTCTATTTTTTTGTTTTTATCATTTTGCTGTACATTTCTATTCTGCTTTTTTTCTGTTTTGTTTGTTTCGACAGGCAGATCATCCGGAGGAGTTGTTCTCGACTGTGTTGAGATCCTAGCCACTTCTCTAGGAGTCGACTGTTGAATCTAGCACTCTGATAGGAGAGGTAGTGGAAGGGCTCTGTCTGTGTTCCTATGCTAGCCGAGTCCTTTCTGGATCTATCGATTTTGGCATGCAGAGATCTTATTTGCCCTTCCAGCTTCGCTACTATATCACACAGCGAGGTAATTGTGCCTTCAATCTTAGCGAAGGTCTGTGTGGTACTCACGAAGTTGATGTTGTCTGTAGGACCATTGTTGTTTCTTGGCCTAGACTCCAGCCCATCCTTGACGACGGACAAACTGAACGGCCTCCTCAACTCCGAATTGCGATTTGTCCCCTCATCGTTTCCGTGCTTTGTTAGCACATCCTCAGTGCATCCTTTTGCACACAGTATTGGTATGCAGCTTTTCCGGATACTGGTTTGAGAGTCTCTTGTTTGTTTTGAACGGAACATAACAGCATCCACAGCACTGAACTATCAGTTGTTGTCTGCAGGCGCCATCTTGTCTGTGTGTGTGTGTGTGTGTGTGCAGACTTTGTGTCTCTCTGTCTCCATCACTCTCTCTCCCTCGCTCCCTCCCTCCCTCTCTCTTCATTCCTCTGTTTCTCTCTCTCCTTTCGCTCTCTCTCTCTCTCTGTGACTCACTCTCTCCTTCTCTCTCTCTGCCTCTGTCACAAGAGAGAGAGAGAGAGAGAGAGAGAGAGAGAGAGAGAGAGAGAGACACACACACACACACACACACACATACACACACACACACACACACACACACAACACACACACACACACACACACACACACACACACACACAACACAGAGTGCTGGTTTAAGACCAGAGACTGCCCTAGAGGATCATATGTAACTTGTGAAAACGTGTGAAAACATCTTCATCAAACTTACACGAGAAACACTTGACAGGGATAATAAGCACCAAAACAATCTCCTTTTTCTCACAGCACCGACATTATGGCAGAGTGAATCGACGTCTGTGACCCAAGGTATTTCTGTTCCACTCTGGGTTGGAGAGAATGAGAATGAGAATGGTGGCGGGGTTGTTGAGAGAGAGAGAGAGAGAGAGAGAGAGAGAGAGAGAGAGACAGAGACAGAGACAGAGACAGACAGAGAGAGGTGGGAAGAGACACAAGCAAATATAGACATGCTTTAACACACTCAGAATAGATGAACAGGCAGGCAGACAGAGTAGGGTAGATGTCAGGAAATTCAAGAATATGCGATACTTGGATTCCATACATTGCTTTGCAATTTCCATGTTTACGGGAGAAATATCAGCTCAGCAACGTACGAAGAGTTTTGTACACACGGGACCAAAAGAGTTGAAGAAAATAGTCTTTCATCTGTGTATTACAGTGCCCCTCGCATTATAGTGTTTAGACTGACATCCATATCTGTAAAGTGATGCAAATCACATCACGTAACTGCTCAGGGGTAAAAGGACTCTGTTCTCACCATTAGACATGGGAATCAGTATGATTCCAATTTAGATAAGAGACTTTTTTTTAGTCTTGAAGCCAAAATTCAATACTTTGAAGACACTTTTAACTTGTGGAGTGCTGCCTACATTAAATAGCTTTTGTTAAATGAAATCCAGAAGTGCAAGTGAAAAAAAAAAAAAAAAAAAAAAAAATATATATATATATATATATATATATATGACGTATGTCAGAGCAGTAACATATCTCTCTCGTCAAATCAGCAACCGGTCGAAAAAATGTTCAATGTACGTACATTTTCATAAGACATTGTCGATATTGTCTTTAATTGAATCGTTTGGTTCATTTAATTTTTCGAGTGGGCTCTTAATCGTGATTTGCTACTGTCTTGGTTTTGTGGCTGAAGTGTGTGTGTGTGTGTGTGTGTGTGTGTGTGTGTTGTGTGTGTGTGTGTGTGTGTCTGTGTCGTGTGTGCGTGCGTGCGTGCGTGCGTGCGTGCGCGCGCGCGCGTTTGTGTTTGTGTTGTGGGTGTGTGTGTGTGGTGTGGGAGAGAGAGAGAGAGGAGAGAGAGAGAGAGAGAGAGAGAGAGAGAGAGAGAGAGAGAGAGAATACATGAAAGAATAAATGAATGAAAAGTTTACTGAGATAAGCTTACTAAGCCAATTCTCATGGGGAATTGAGGAGGGGGTGTTCACAAGATAACTGTCAAGAATAAATATGAAGGATACAGGTAAAAAAAAAAAAAAAAAGAAAAGAAAAGAAAAGAAAGATCACAATGAGGAATCTACATTATGGAAGAAATTAGAGGAGAGAGAGAGAGAGAGAGAGAGAGAGAGAGAGAGAGAGAGAGAGAGAGAGAGAGAGAGAAGACAGACAGACAGACAGACAGACAGACAGACAGACAGATCAGTTGGATTTTCCCGATTTTCGTAAAATGAGTCACCTGATTCAAACTGGCTACAGGCGCTCTTCGGTGATCATTTTCTTTCTCCGCTCTGCTCGCCCAACTGACTGAAACGACGGCCTGTGGGCCTGCATGAC
>CM065742.1:43157982-43220482 GCA_033310375.1 Conus canariensis
CACGAACACGAACACGCACGCGCACGCTCACGCACACACACACACACACACACTAACACATGCACACACAGGCTCGGGCGCGCGCGTGCGCGCGCACGCACGCACGCACGCACGCACGCACGCACGCACGCACGCACGCACCACACACACACACACACACACACACACACACACACACACACACACCTTACACGTACGTACCCTCGCCTGAAAAACACTCACGCACGCACGCTCTCACTCACGCACGCAGATACACACACACGCACGCACGCACAGACACACACACACTCTCTGTCTCTCTGTGTTATGTTAGGCAAGAGTTTATTCTAGAGAAATACTATAGACAACTATGCTTGTTTAAGCTGATTATGCTAATGACTTCAAGAAATGAAAACTCGTAAAACAGTTTGCACTGCATTTGTGAAAAGCATATAAGATTTGGAAGTTAGTTACAGCCTAGTTCTTCTTTTTTCATCAGTGAATGCTTGGAATTTGTTTCTATGTACTAGTACTTGCAGTTAACAAAGTATGTGTAAAACGGCATGCAGTATAATTACTTATGCATCGCAAGTTTGAAAGCTGTAATAATATGATTTGTAGTTTTGCTTTTGTTTGTGTTTTCCCATCAGATTATCATCATTAGAATATTGTATCTATTATCGTACACCCCTTCTGATGGGCTATAGCCTAACAGAATAAAGATCTGAATCTGAATTTGAATCTCTGTCTGTCTGTCTGTCTGTCTGTCTGTCTGTCTGTCGTCTCTCTCTCTCTCTCTCTCTCTCTCTCTCTCTCTCTCTGGCTATTAATCGTAGAAGGCTAAATTGGCACTATTGTGTCTTTCACAGAGATATGTTTTGCACTCGCATGTAGACTTGAAGATTGCCCACGAGTTAGAACCACATATCAAAACAGAGATGAAACTATATACCATTACTACACTAGGTAAGCTTAGATTTGGTGTTTCTGATATTGCTTACCATAGTTTCAGATATATTCCAGTTCTATGGAAGGTAGATTGACATTTTGTCGTTCGCATAGTTAAGCAATAGAAGATGAAATTCATTCTGTGTGTGTGTGTGTGTGTGTGAGTGTGTGTGTGTGTGTGTGTGTGTGTGTGTGTGTGTGTGTGTGTGTGTGTGTGTGTGTTGTTTTTGTTTGTGTGTGGTGTGTGTGTGTGTGTGTGTGTGTGTGTTTGGGGGGGGGGGGGTGTCTTTTTTTGCTTTGCAAGATCTTAGAACCAAACCTATTTAGCTTATCTATTTTTTGGCCGAGCCATGCCATTTCATGGTGATAATATTACTGTTCTTGACAAGAAGAGAAAATTTGCTCTCTGATCTGGCAATGTATATAAATTAAGCACAAAAGGACTACGTGATGTTACCTAATACCATTCTTTAGCTATTATTGTAGAGAAAAGTTTATTATTTGTTTTGCCATGTGCCTTAAGGTTGTTTTTGCATTTGAATTGCATAAACGCCTCTTCAGTGTACGGCCATAGCCTTCAATCTGAACAAACATTCGTATTCGTATTCGTATTCGTATTCTCTCTCTCTCTCTCTCTCTCTCTCTCTCTCTCTCTCTCTCTCCCTCACACACAGACACACACACACACACACACACACACACACACACACACACACACATACACACACACACGCACACACACACACACACACACACACACACACACACACACACACACACACACACACAGCGTTAGTGTGCAAGTCACCATGGACTGTTTGAATAGATATACATGCAAGCGTACAAACAAGTGTGCTTTGTGTGTGTGTGTGTGTGTGTGTGTGTGTGTGTGTGTGTGTGTGTGTGTGACATGGTGTGTGTGTGTGTGTGTGTGTGTGTGTGTGTGTGTGTGTGTGCGTATATGTGTGTGCATGTGTGTGCGGGGGAGGGGGAGGGGGGTGGAAGTAGGCAACAAAAATTGAAGACAAAACTATATAATGAAGTTCAGTGTTGATTGTCCTTTTACCATGCTTAAGGTACATTTTTCATTCCATGCCTAAAGATTGTGTCCCCTCCTTCTCCCTTTCCCCATCCTCACCTCTCAGCCACCACCACCCATCACCACCCCCGAACTCCCTTTATCTTTGAGTCATCTTTCTTTCTTACACAGCATCATGCATGCGGCAGGAACTTGCTGACCATAGAGCCAGCGTCTACACATGCAGAATACTCTGCAAGATGGCAGAACGAGCTGTGGGTTCTCATTTACCCCTCTCGTTCAGGTATGATCGCTACTCTCATCGCATCTATGCATCAGATTCTCTGACGACTGTCGCAGTCGTTGTCCTCTTCACAGTTAGGTGCTGACGCAGCACTGGAGCCCGAATACTTGTGCGACTGCCTCAGTCGCTTGTACCATTACTGGTGCTGCCACAGCACCGGGAAGGGCTGAAACACGAATGAAGTCCGTGTAAGTAATCTATTTCAAAATCTGAATAATGATAAATTCTTCTCCCTTTTTCCCTTTTCTTAACTTTTCTTTTTTTCTCTCCCCATCTGTCTATACCTCACCTGGTAATGGTAGATTGCAGGAGAAACTCGCTCTGCAAGCTCCAAACAACCTGTCTGGTCAGTGTCCCCAAGCCATCTCCTTCCTATACCTTATTTTTCCCTCCTGCGCTCTTTTTGAGTACATATTCAGTGAGTTCTCAACTAACTCTACGCATTACAAGCGCTTGGTTACTTGACCAATGGACAACGTCCGTCCATTCAACCAATAATCACCCTACATCTATAGCCACCAGCGACACCGATCACACTGGTCAGGCCATGCAAATTATCCTTTCTTTTACCTTTCCTCTTCCCTACCTAGGGAAATGCTTTATAACAAATAAGGGCGTGCGCGACGGAACGTCACATGTCGCCATGTGAGGCTACATCACATCACATCACACACACACACACACACACACACACACACACACACACACACACACACACACACACACACGAACACGAACACGCACGCGCACGCTCACGCACACACACACACACACACACACACTAACGCATGCACACACAGGCTCGGGCGCGCGCGCGCGCGCACGCACGCACGCACGCACGCACGCACGCACGCACACGCACACACACAACACACACACACACACACACACACACACACACACACACACACACACACCTTACACGTACGTACCCTCGCCTGAAAAACACTCACGCACGCACGCTCTCACTCACGCACGCAGATACACACACACGCACGCACGCACAGACACACTCACACACTCTCTGTCTCTCTGTGTTATGTTAGGCAAGAGTTTATTCTAGAGAAATAGTATAGACAACTATGCTTGTTTAAGCTGATTATGCTAATGACTTCAAGAAATGAAAACTCGTAAAACAGTTTGCACTGCATTTGTGAAAAGCATATAAGATTTGGAAGTTAGTTACAGCCTAGGTTCTTCTTTTTTCATCAGTGAATGCTTGGAATTTGTTTCTATGTACTAGTACTTGCAGTTAACAAAGTATGTGTAAAACGGTATGCAGTATAATTACTTATGCATCGCAAGTTTGAAAGCTGTAATAATATGATTTGTAGTTTTGCTTTTGTTTGTGTTTTCCCATCAGATTATCATCATTAGAATATTGTATCTATTATCGTACACCCCTTCTGATGGGCTATAGCCTAACAGAATAAAGATCTGAATCTGAATTTGAATCTCTCTGTCTGTCTGTCTGTCTGTCTGTCTGTCTCTCTCTCTCTCTGGCTATTAATCGTAGAAGGCTAAATTGGCACTATTGTGTCTTTCACAGAGATATGTTTTGCACTCGCATGTAGACTTGAAGATTGCCCACGAGTTAGAACCACATATCAAAACAGAGATGAAACTATATACCATTACTACACTAGGTAAGCTTAGATTTGGTGTTTCTGATATTGCTTACCATAGTTTCAGATATATTCCAGTTCTATGGAAGGTAGATTGACATTTTGTCGTTCGCATAGTTAAGCAATAGAAGATGAAATTCATTCTGTGTGTGTGTGAGTGTGTGTGTGTGTGTGTGTTGTGTGTTTTGTGTGTGTTGTGTGTGTGTGTGTGTGTGTGTGTGTGTTTGTTTTTGTTTGTATGCGTGTGTGTGTGTGTGTGTTTTGGGGGGGGGGGGGCTTTTTTTTTGCTTTGCAAGATCTTAGAACCAAACCTATTCAGCTTATCTATCTTTTGGCCGAGCCATGCCATTTCATGGTGATAATATTACTGTTCTTGACAAGAAGAGAAAATTTGCTCTCTGATCTGGCAATGTATATAAATTAAGCACAAAAGGACTACGTGATGTTACCTGATACCATTCTTTAGCTATTATTGTAGAGAAAAGTTTGTTATTTGTTTTGCCATGTGCCTTAAGGTTGTTTTTGCATTTGGATTGCATAAACGCCTCTTCAGTGTACGGCCATAGCCTTCAATCTGAACAAACATTCGTATTCATATTCTCTCTCTCTCTCTCTCTCTCTCTCTCTCTCTCTCTCTCTCTCTCTCACACACACACACACACACACACACACACACACACACACACACACACACACACACACAGACAAACACAGCGTTAGTGTGCAAGTCACCATGGACTGTTTGAATAGATATACATGCATGCGTACAAACAAGTGTGCTGTGTGTGTGTGTGTGTGTGTGTGTGTGTGTGTGTGTGTGTGTGTGTGTGACATGGGGTGTGTGTGTGTGTGTGTGTGTGTGTGTGTGTGTGTGTGTGTGTGTGTGTCTGTGCGTATATGTGTGTGAATGTGTGTGCGGGGGAGGGGGAGGGGGGTGGAAGCAGGCAACAAAAATTGAAGACAAAACTATATAATGAAGTTCAGTGTTGATTGTCCTTTTACCATGCTTAAGGTACATTTTTCATTCCATGCCTAAAGATTGTGTCCCCTCCTCCCTTTCCCCACCCTCACCTCTCAGCCACCACCACCCATCACCACCCCCCAACTCCCTTTATCTTTGAGTCATCATTCTTTCTCACACAGCATCATGCATGCGGCAGGAACTTGCTGACCATAGAGCCAGCGTCTACACATGCAGCATACTCTGCAAGCTGGCAGAACGAGCTGTGGGTTCTCATTTACCCCTCTCGTTCAGGTATGATCGCTACTCTCATCGCATCTATGCATCAGATTTGCTTTTCTGTCCACTTCTCAGGCCGATATGGACGTGGACTGCCATCCCAGTCCAGAGGACGGCTTGCCCAGCGTTCTGTGCGACGTGTGTGGCCAGGACAGTGCACAGCGCGCCACTCACACTTGCCACAAGTGCCGGAAGAGCCTGTGCCGCTCATGTCTGGGTGACCATGACGTCAAGATGCGTGACCATGACGTGACTCCAGTTGGTCTTGAGCAGCCAGCCACAGAGAAGAGAGGGCAGACGGGTTTGTGTCAGGTTCACCAGGACCAGATCTTGTGCTTCCACTGTCGTCAGTGTGACATCAGCATCTGCCTGACTTGTAAATACACGTCACACGAAGGTCACAATACTGTGGACATGCCCACTGCAGCTCTGCAAGCCCGAAAAGAAATAACATCGTTGATTCCCAAGACTCAGCACCAGGTGCGTGCAGGTGTGTGTGATTGTGTGTGTGGTGTGTGTGTGTGTGTGTGTGTGTGTGTGTGTGTGTGTGTGCAAATGCGTGCGTGCAGGTGGTCACAATTGAACTTTTACCGTATATGTTTAAAGTTTTGCATGTGAGAGTCCATCAGTATGTAATCTCTAAAAGGTTTCTAAAGTGCTTTTCCTATTCTGCGTTCAAATACATCTATTATCCACCCATTCCTTCTTTAACACTCCTATTTCCTATGTGACATAACATACACTTCCTTACGTGATGCAACCTTGATGTTATTTTATTGTATCCGCAAGCAGTCACTCAAATTTGATGGTGGTGTCTGCAAATGCAGGGAAACCCACTGGTTGTTCTGTGGCTAGGTTAATAAAACTTGGAAAGACTTTTGCCCCTTAATTTTCATTGTCAGCGGTACTATCACCGTTGATACCCTGCATGAGAAATTCACACTCATTGCACAGTCAAGCGTGTCTCACAGTGTGATGCAGTCTGTTCGTGAGCAGCACTCACTATCAGAGCCATACACTTTCATGACAATGCAGAGGCCACTCGACTTACGGTGATAAGCGAGGCGTCCCACTTCATCCTCACCCATGTGACAGCATGTGACGTTTGGTTGTTTCTGTCATTTTTCGTTTCTTTTCTGCGTACGTAAGCTGATGCTCTTGCGGACACTTCCTGTGTAGACAGGCAAGGATTAATCCCATCTATCCAACAAAGGGAGTGGGGTTTTGTGTGTATGTCTAACGTGTCATCCATACTAACGGCCAAACTGGCCTTCTCTTCCGAAACCTGGTGATGGGATTTTACATGTGTGAAAGATGTTATGCGTACACTCACTCACTGAACCTCGGTTTATAGTCTCATTCGAAGGACTGTATGGGGAATGGAGTCTGAACCAATGTTAAATCTGAGGGAAAAATCCTCTTGTACCGAAACAGGCTGGCAGAGATTCGAACCCGCATCCCCAGCCCCAGGATCACCAAGATTACGAGTCCGGCGCTCTGCCACTGAGCTAACCCTGCTCCCATTTCTATCCTTGAATCAGTTGTTCGCAGGGGGGAAATTTCCACGCATTCGACACTATCAACACAGTGCTGTCTGATCTGCATGTCTGATTACTGTCGGAGCACTGGAGTACCAAAACGCATTTAGATCATACATGAAGTGCTCTCAACAGTATGAAAGTTGTTCCAAGGAAGTTGCAGCTTGTCCTGAGTGTTGGTTGATGGCCTACATCGCAATGCATAATAACAGGCTCTGGTATTATTGCCGTGTATACGTGCATATGTGCGCACACGTGAGTGTGTGTGTGTGTGTGTGGTGTGTGTGTGTGTGTGTGTGTGCATCCATGCAAGTGTGCGTGTATGTCTGTATGCTTGTGTGTATGTGTGATATGTGTGATTTGTGTGTGTGTGTGTGTGTGTGTGTGTCACTCGCATGGTCATGCACATCTGCACAGATATGTGTGTTAACAGCTGCACGTGGTGGAGGCCTCCATTCAGCGAGTGGATCATGAGAAGCGAGAACTGACCCTTCAGGTACAGGACGTGACGCAACAGATCCATGAGCGCCATGACAGGCTGATGGAATGGGCCAGAAAGTCACTGACCAGCTGCTGGAAGAGGTGAAGGTGAAATATGCTACTGCCCGCGGTCGGCTTAACGCCGAGACAGCCTCCAGCACGCTGACCCGGGACACTCTCTCCATGCTGCTGGCTCGTGCCGCGCGCTCCTTTGAAGCTGACCCGGACGTGGTGATGTGGAGCAAGGAGCTCAAGGCGGCCCTGCTCCCCAAGGACACACTGGACAGCATGAAAAGCGGGCTGACGGCCAGGGTCGCATTGAGGGCTGCACGTATGACGTCACCGACGCTTCTGTTATCCATGAGGATGACGTCAGGGCGTACCTGGGGCGAGTCTCGGAAAGGGTTGATGATGAGTTCCGCAGAGTCCCGTGTCGCTGAGGGACCTGGCGAACCGAGTGGATGGCTGGATGAAGGAGGTGACAGGGAACACCGACACCCTCACCTCTCAGCTGGACGCCTGCACTGATGACGTCACCAAGCTTAAGGCGAAAGGAGACGAGCTCAAGAAGAAAGCAGAAGAGCTGGAGAAGAAAGGAAACGAACTGGAGAAGAAATCAAACGATCAGGAGAAGAAAGGAAAGGAGTTGGAGAAGAAAGCTTATGAACTGGAGAAGAAATCAAACGATCAGGAGAAGAGAGGAAAGGAGTTGGAGAAGAAAGCTTATGAACTGGAGAAGAAATCAAACGATCAGGAGAAGAAAGGAAACGAGTTGGAGAAGAAAGCAGTCGAGCTGGAGAGGAACACTACAGTTCTTCGGAATGAAATCACATCATCCAGGGATACCGAAAGGGAGCTGACGAGAATGACCCAGTCCCTTAAGAACAACCTGGGTAAAGCTCTTTTGATCCTATTTTCTATGTCATGGGAGTGCCAAAAACAAACGTAAATCTCTAACACTTACATGTGTAAGATACCCGAGAAATGCGAAATAGAGAAACAGAATCATGAGGATGAGGCTGAGGTCTAGAACATAGAGAAAAGAAGGCAACGTGGAGGAAGAAGCTGCAGTCCTGTTAGAGAAATAGAAAAGAGAATTTTAACAAGGGGAGGACAAAGGCAGAGGGAGGAGGGTGCAAGAAAAGAGACAAGCAGGCACAGGGTAGCAAAAACACACAAATGGGGGGAAAGGTGCACGTGCGCACGCACACACACACACACACACACACACACACAAATCTAATTTTGGGTCACCCAGCGTGCGCTTTAGGTCTCTGTTTGTACCTATGCGGTAATTATCATTTGCTTGGATTATCTTGAAGTTTAATATATTGGGAGTCGAGTGTGACTCTAGTCTCTCATAGTTCTTAACACTGTGAAGTACCAACCATCCACTGCTGATGCACACCGTCTATAATTGCGTTAACATGATGTGCAGAACCATAATATCTCCTGTGACGCTTTGTGACGAATCTAGGCTACTTTCCTTTGAGATAGGGAGCACTCTATGACGGGTGTCTTACCTACTTAGCTATGACGGACTTTGTGTCGGATGTCTTAACCACTCAGACATCGAGCACTTTGTGACAGATGTCTTGACACTTTGTCATGGGTATCTTCACCTCTTAGCGTTGAAGACATACATCTTAACTCCTTGGCTCTCAGATACTTGTTCAAACTCTTGCTCGCTGGGAAATTTAAGCCCTCTGAAGTTTTCTTTCGTTCGTCGTCGACCAGATCCACCTGAAATTCTCAGCTGTTTTATCCATTGCCTTCAGGGCTCTGGACCTCTTTTCAGAGATGAAGAGATATTTCACTGACAGATCATTGGCATATTTACCCATAAATCTCCCTGCTTCCACAACTATGGTAAGGACATTGACTTGGAATCCACATTCCTTCAGGCTGCTGGTCAGACTGGCATACGTGTTAGTTTGGGGGACATGTGTTTTGTGCATTCGTATGTGGTGCGATGAGTGCAATCAAAACAACTCTGTTTACGAAAGTGAGCGGAGCAGTATGTCTGGTCTTGTGCCGCTCTTCCTGGCGATTTCTGGATGGAAGGTCTGCTGTGCACTGCCAGTCGTCCACTGCATCCAGTGAGTGAAACCTGCTTCCTTGCTCCAGTTGTAACAACTGTTCCAGACAATGACAGCTGCCTCTCGCCATTACTTCTTTTCGGATCTTTTTTTCTTTTGATGAAGAACACAAATAGTTGGTTGACTGCAGGACCTGGATCGATAAGACAACTTGCCTGGGGTATGGTAGCAGGTCCTTGAGAAAGAGGTGGATGAGGGCGCTTCGGTTTAAAACCTTCTTTGCTCAGAGGGACAAGTGGGAATGGGTGACAGTGGGCAGGGAGAAATGGGGAAGTGAGGAAGTGAGCACTGCCAAAAAGCTGAAAAGTGAATACTGCTTGAAGATGAAAAGTGTTCAGCAAGGATTGAGGGGGAAGGAAGGAGAGAGTTGGAAGGGATAGGGGGGGGGGGGGGTATAGAAGGAGAGGGCAGTCTCACCACCTGGCAATTCTCCATGCAAGCAACCCAAATGCAAAACCTGTCCTCACCTAAACTCTTCTACAACCATCTGTGGCCCCTCAGGCAAAATTTCCATACGCAACCCTTTCACTTGTCAGTCCCGCAATGTAGTTTACATTCTTTCTTGCTCCTTCTGTGGCCTCCTGTATGTTGGAGAAACCTACAGAACCCTCAACGACCGTTTCACAGAACACCTACGAGCAGTCTGTCTCGGTTACAATACACCAATTGCAAACCATTTCTGTTCTTCCGGCCACAACCTCTCCCACATGCAGATTGCTGCAGTCTGGCAAAATTCATCTTCCTCTATAAGACGTAAAGAACAAGAGTCCCTCCTTATTCACAAACTTGGCACTATTCATCCAAATGGAATCAATATCAAACACTGACTTTCCTCTATAACAGCCCTTTGTTCTTACTTATCTTGATTTTGTCTCTTAACATTATTATTACTATTTTTATTTACTTTATCCCCCCCCCCCAGTCCTTCTGCTCTTGGCCCATTTCTCTCTTCTTCCCCACCCTGCCCTCTCCTTCTATACCCCCCCCCTCATCCCTTCCAACTCTCTCCTTCCTTCCCCCTCAATCCTTGCTGAACACTTTTCATCTTCAAGCAGTATTCACTTTTCAGCTTTTTGGCAGTGCTCACTTCCTCACTTCCCCATTTCTCCCTGCCCACTGTCACCCATTCCCACTTGTCCCTCTGAGCAAAGAAGGTTTTAAACCGAAGCGCCCTCATCCACCTCTTCCTCAAGGACCTGCTACCATACCCCAGGCAAGTTGTCTTTTTTTCTTTTGTTAAATCTCCTCTATGACCATGATTCTCTCTGATCTTCAGTTTGCCTTTTATAACTACGCCATTTCTGTTGATCTCAGTCTGTGTGCTGGTGGTGTAATGCCAGTTTTTCCTGTCACTGTAGACCAGACCAAATCCTACAACCTAAGTAGTGCCTCGCTCTGAGGGTCAGGTCCTGAAATGCTGTTCGAGAGTTTCTTCGTCCACTGTGTGCGCCACAGATTTTGGCCACTCAATTGGTTTCCAGGCAATTGGGATGGGGTCTCTTAAAAAGCAGTGTAGGATGTTCCTTTTCATTCTTCTCCTTGCTGATCTGTGCGGTGTGTTTTGCTGGCAGACGTTTCTGGAACCTCTTTAGCTCTTCTTTTTCAACGCCCATCTTGCGCGAATTTGAAAAGATTAGTGATTGCTCGTTCTTCTTGCCTGAAGAAGACCTAAGACATCCAAACGCGCCGTGTTTTTTCTTGTAATTTGTTTGTCCCGTTAACAGGCGGATTTACTTTAAGTTCCTTTCGAAATTAATTTTCTTCTTTTCAAATGCTAAGGCAGGCGTGATCTTGACTAATGAGATTCTTATTTCTCTCTGTCTCTCTGTCTCTCTCTCTCTCTCTCTCTCTCTCTCTCTCTCTCTCTCTCTCTGTGTCTGTCTGTCTGTCTCGACTGGTGATGCCATATCTTCAATATTTACCTTTTTGCTCCACAGGCGTCGCTACAAGCTGCTGTATAGCATTCAGTTTGTGCACTCCATTTCAAGTCATGTGTCCTACTCCTCTTTTACAATTGTGGTCGGCGAATGGAGTTTCTGGTGTTTTGGCATGAACAGTCTGTACAACGTTCCCCAGAATCACCAGCATAGGTGTCCTTGGCACTGTCGTTGGATTCCTCGCTTTGCATTAGTTTATAGTCGTGTCTGCTTACCGTCAGGATTATGTTAGTAATAGGAACAAAGAGCACTTGACCTTACTTAGCACAAAGACTGAGTCAGTGAATAGTTTCATTGACTATGTATTGGACGCATTGTGTACCTGATGCATAGTATGATGGGATGTAGTTGATAGGGCATAAAGAATATGGATAGTGTGTGAATGTAGGATAATTAGGATATCAATTCAGTAATATAACATAAAGTAAACATGATGGATAGTGTGTTAATGTAGGATAATTAGGATATCAATTCACTAATTGACACAACGTAAACATGATGGATAGTGTGTCAGTCGAGGATTATTAGATTGTCAATTCAGTAATTACAAGGCATAAATTAGGTGAGTATTGTGTCAGTGTATGATAAGTAGAATATCAATTAAGTAGTTGATAAGGCATAAACAGGGTGAGTAGAGCTTGGTCTCTAGCCGAGAATAGGCGCTTTATAAGTATTTGTTGTTGTTGTTGTTGTTGTTGTTGTTGTTGTAGGATAAACAGAATGTCAGTTACGTAGATGGTACAGCGTAAACAAGGTGGGTAGTGTGTAGACACTGTGTAGGAGATTGCAAGTCAGTAATGTAGTGCACAATGTGGGAAAGGTAGTTTGTCAGTGGTATGTAAGGTAGGTCGTGTGTGTGTGTGTGTGTGTGTGTGTGTGTGTGTTGAGCATGCATGCATGTGTTTGTATGTGTGTGTCTGTATGTGCGCACGTGTGTGTGTGTCTGTGTGTCTGTGTGTCTGTGTGTCTGTGTGTGAGGGAGTGTGTGTGTGTGTGTGTGTGTGTGTGTGTGTGTGTGTGTGTGTGTGTGATGCATGCGTGCAAGTGTATGTAAGTGTGTGTTTGCGTGTGTCTGTGTGTGGTTTGCGTTGTGTGTTAGTGTTATGTAATGTAATTCACAACACCACAAACTACGCTCCTTAATCTGAACAACACTGTACCATACTATTCTGTGCAATGCTACTACACGACGCACGCTGTACTTTAATGCTTACTTACAAACGGTATGTTGGCAGGGCAAGGTAAACGTCTGTTCTACGCCTGTGAACTGGACAAGGGCAGAACAAAGGTGGACGAGGCCATGAGATTTAAGACGACAACGATCAACCACGGCGGTTGTTTTAACCAGGACACAGGAGTGTTCACCCCTCCAAGCAATGGACTGTATATCTTCACGGCCACGGTGGAAAACAAACTGTTAGGCTCTGTATATGGGAAAATCATGGTGGATAGGGAGGTCATCTGCATTGTTCAAAGCGGTCTGTATGGAGGGTCGGGGTGCGTGCCAGCCTGGCTGACCACGAGACAACGGGTGTGGCTCGAGGCCTGGAATTCAGCGCACACTTACGGAGACAGTGACCTGACAAGCAACTTCAGCGGCACGTTAGTGTTGCCTTCACTGTGATACTGTAAGCATGCCGGACGTGGCGGGTTTGTGTGTGTGTGTGTGTGTGTGTGTGTGTGTGTGTGTGTGTGTGTGTGTGTGTGATGTATTGTGCTGTGGTATGTTGTGTCATATTGTATTGAATCGGATTTTGACTGGATTGTGTTTGATTTCATTTCTAGAAGTGTATTGCAGCACTATGTCGTATTAAACTACACTGTGCTGTGTTTTTATCATGTACTGTATCATGGTGAGGTGTGTGGCAAGGTTTTGTGTTGAAGTGTATTGAAAACCATGGTGCGTTGATTGTCAACATTCCAAAGACGAAGACAAACGGGTGCATGAGTCCAATCATATTAAAGAAGTCCTCAGCCAACCTTAAGTAGCCTCAGCAGCCCCAGGTGAGATTCAACTGATATTGTGCCTGTTGACACAGGTGACATTCCCAAAGACAAGGCAAAAATAAATCACCTGATACTACTGCTTAGATGCTGAGGTCAGGAGGAGAGCGTGCTATACAGTAGATGTGCAAGCTCTGTAACTAGGTGTGGAAATCTAGGGAAATACTGGAGGACAAAAGATATAGTGCGCAGCCGTTTGCATACCAAAGAAAATTTGGCAGCATGCGACAGATGGAAGGGAGTAACGTCCTGTCCATCCCAGCAAAGATCCACAGCCAGCCGACTTCGAGCATAGTAAGAGATGTGGCAGATAAAGAACTCTGTGAACAGCGAACACTATGTCGACCCTATCGGCCCTGTGCTGATCAGAATGTTACCTTACGGCACATCATCGAGTGGTGACAAGAAGCTCCAGGCATCAGTTTAACTTCTCCGAGGCCCTGATTGTTATCCACAGACCATCATGGCAGGATACTTCGCAAGAATCGAATCCAGAATCTCTAGGAATCTGGACTGCGGCACAAAGTCTGGAAATGGACTGAACAGCCATTTTGAGGAGATCAAAGAAATGGGTTAGAATTGATGGATGCCTCTTTCCCCCTCCCTCTCCCTTCCTTGCGTCTTTCCCGTTTCTCTTACAACCAGCCATGGAATAGGTGTTAAAAGTGTGGCCGAAGAAAAGGTCGTAGCTGGACAAAGGAACAGAGCCTGTGTTATCATGACTCGGCAGACGATGTCGCAGCTCTTGTGTATGTCACCCGTGAACTGAAGGCTCTCATTGTTGGTATCGGCGAGGCCACACGACACACTGACTTCCTCATCATCGCTCAAAAGACCACGAACATGCTCTCTGTGACACAGTCCTCCATCCTTTCCTTTATCAGAGGGAGATTGGAGTGAAGAGGACTTCATTAGCATCAGTAGCCTCATTACCCATCAAGGAAGGGATTGAACTACCAATCCAAAAAAAAAAAAAAAAAAAAAAAATGCTGCAGCCTCTTTCAACCACTAGTGCCAGATTCGGTGTAGCACGAAACTATCACTTGAAATTGTGTTGCGATTTGCAGCTCTTACGTCCTCTTCATCGTTCTGTACAATGAAACCTGTCCAGGAGAAGTTGAACATGTTCGACACGAAGGGCCTCCGGAAATTATTGTACGTCCGGTGGAATGTCTTTGTCTCCAATGATGAAAGAGTAATCAGCCCCCACCAGCATCAGGAGATCTATCATCCACACACCATCCAGGCCGACTTGGCCACGCTGCAAGACTGTTATCTTCAAGATCAGCATTCCAGGTCTTTCAGAGAAATGAATGAAACCATTGGAGACAGGGAGGACAGCCAGAAATGAACTACACCAGACAGACTCAGGGAGTTGTTCAACGGTGGACAAAGCCATCAGTCTTGCCGCTAACAGGAGAGATGCCGCGATGCAGCAAAAATGTGTGTATTTCGCTGTGCTATGTTGCCTAGCGCTGCGTTGTGTCTTGCTGTGCTCATCATTGTGCTTGATGACTTATTTTCAACTTCAGTCTTCAGTTTACACCCGTCTTCTTTTCATCAACCTAAATGTCACACACACACACACACACACACACACACACACACACACACACACACACCGAGAGAGAGAGAGAGAGAGAGAGAGAGAGAGAGAGAGAGAGAGAGAGAGAGAGAAATCGTGTCATTAGATAGATTGTGTATTCTTGTCCCCTGAGGAAGCCATTGGAAAGTCGATACATTTGGAATATTATAGATGTTTTTTTTTTTCTGTTTCATATCCGTTCAGAGTCGGTTTATAAGTGGAACTCTATTGTTTAAACAAACTCTTTTCTTTTTTATGCCTGAAAAACTGGGAACATGACATGTACACTAATGAGATTTTACCTCTTCTAACCCTGTCTTCATCCAACCCGTCACTCTGACGTCACCTTTCCCAGCCCCTGTCTTCATACTGGCCACTCATGGTTTGCCTTTTGTGACCCTGTCTTCATACTTGCCACTCATGCTTTACCTTTTGTGCCCCTGTCTTCATACTTGCCACTCATGCTTTACCTTTTGTGCCCCTGTCTTCATACTTGCCACTCATGCTTTACATTTTGTGACCCTGTCTTCATACTGGCCACTCATGCTTTACCTTTTGTGCCCCTGTCTTCATACTGGCCACTCATGCTTTACATTTTGTGCCCCTGTCTTCATACTTGCCACTCATGCTTTACCTTTTGTGACCCTGTCTTCATACTGGCCACTCATGCTTTACATTTTGTGACCCTGTCTTCATACTGGCCACTCATGCTTTACATTTTGTGACCCTGTCTTCATACTGGCCACTCATGCTTTACATTTTGTGACCCTGTCTTCATACTGGCCACTCATGCTTTACCTTTTGTGCCCCTGTCTTCATACTTATTTTCAACCTATCAGCCATTATACTTTACCTTTCCTGTTCTCTGATTTTGATACTGTTTGTTTTACCTATCATCCACTCATTAGTTTACCGTTCTTGCTTTCTTGTCTTACTACTTTTGTTTTACCAATCAACTACTCATTACTCTACCTTTCTGTCCCCTGTCATACTGTGTGTTTTACCTACCAACCATTCATTTGATTATCTTTCCTGCCTTCTGCCTTCATGGTTTTGATTTACCTATCAACCAAGTATTAGTATACCAGCCCTGCCCCCAGTCTTCATCCCATTTGTTTTACTTATCAACTTCTCATTAGTTTGTCTGTCCTCCCTCTTACTTTACACTTTTGATTTACCTATCGACCACTTGTTAGTTTACCTCCCCCCTCCCCTACCTTTACAATTTTGGTTCATCTATTAACCACTCTGTAGTTTACCTTTCCTACCCCGTCTTTTTACTTTTCCTTTATCAAATAATCACTCATTACAAATCTTAAATAAATGTTAGCGAACCGCCCAGAGAACGTGGACAAACGAGTCACAAGACGAAACACAACGCGTTTCGACCTCTTAGGTCTTCATCAGGTGAGACATTAACGAATAAAACAATGAAAATTCACTTAGCTTTGATCGCTTCAGATCACTTCGCAGGGTTCAGCGCAAGCAACCATTAGTTTATCGTTCCTCCCCACTGTCTCTATAAATTATTTTCATTATCATCCACTCATTAGTTTACATTTACAGTTCTACCACGTCGATAATTCCACTTTGTTCTTTACCAACAGTTTTTCTTTTGTTTGCATGCTGCGATGCGCGAGTTGTGTTTGTAGGAGATTTATTTTAGCTTTGTACGTAACTGCAAGCTTTTTTTTAAACTTGATAAAGGAGACTTAAATTCTGTGAAGTATGAATATCTTTTTGGAGATTTTTGACAGTGTTAACATGAGTGTATACTTTTTAAACAATGATGACAGACACTTAGTTCTCCACAACGTAATTTGCTTTGTTTGCTGTGAATATGTTTGTACCTTTGTGCCCATTGTTTGTGCCATAAGCATAGCTGTGATTGACCAGATTTGGTTTGATTGTCTAGCGATTAATTACACAGAAACATGTTCTGAATTTGTTCATTAAGAAAATGTGTGTGATGATAATTTCTATCAGATTTTGTCTTCATCAGATTACTGAGCTTCATAAGTTTCTTTTCTGTAATGTGTTTTATTGATGTATTTCATTTGACCTAATGCGATTAATATGTGACTTTTTATCACCCATGATCCATAATGAATGAATCAGTGTCAGTATTTCTCTTATGTCATGCAGTAATTTACAACAAAGCTATACTTTTTTTTTTTAATAACTGACGGTTTTTGATGATGTGTATGCGTCTAAGAACAATGTATGATGAACTGTTGTTTTGTCATCTTTCGAAGTAACGTGCGTTACTTTTCACTCTCTCAGTCCCCTTACCCCTCTTCTTCTTTCCCCCTACTCCCAGCCCAACCCCCCCCCCCACACCCTCTACTTTACTCACAAAGGTTACCTTTCACGGAGCCAGGAGACGGCGGAGCAGGGCACTAGCTAAGGTGGTGTCCAGTAGTTCGTTTCCTGAGCTGTGACTGATCAGATTCGGTTGAATTTTCTAGCGATTAATTATACAGATACATGTTCTGAATTTGTTCATTGAAAAATGTGTGTGATGAATATTTCTGTCAGATTTTGTCTTCATCAGATTGCTGAGCTTGACAGGTTTCTTTTCTTCAATGTGTTTTATTGATGTATTTCATGTTGATTAATGCGATTTGTATGTGATGTGTCATCACCAGCACGTTTCACCCGTGATCCATAATGAACGAACGAATATACTAGTGTCAGTTTGCCAACAAATATTGGCCTGTTTCTCTTATTTCCTGCAGTGATTTACAACAAAGCTGTACTTTTTTTTAACTGACGGTTTTTAATGATGTGTATGCACCTAAGAACAATTTATGATGAACTGTTGTTTTGTCAGCTTTCCAAGTAACATGTCTTACTTTTGCGCCTTCTCAGTCCCCTTACCACCACTCTTCTTTCGCCCTACCCCCCCCCCCCCCCCCCACACACACACACACCCTCTCCTTTTCTCACAAAGGTTAACTTTCATGGAGCCAGGAGACGGCAGTGCAGGGCACTGTCTTAGGTGTTGTCTGGTAGTTCGTTTCTTGATGTGCAAGATAAAATGAAAACCTATTAGGATTAATTAAGATCTGTAGAGAATGAAACATGAAGTCTCTCAGTGGCTGAGTAACAAAACAGGATCAGGTGGGTCAAAGATACATTATGCACTATCAAGTGTTCAGGTCACAAAATGACTGAAAGCCAGTGGGATCAGTATCTGAACAGGGCACATCAGGAGTATCAGTATGTAAACAGAACACATCAGGAGCATCAGTATGTAAACAGAACACATCAGGAGCATCAGTATGTAAACAGAACACATCAGGAGCATCAGTATGTAAACAGGACACATCAAAAGTATCAGTATCTAAATAGGACACACCAAGAGTATCATTATATAAACTGGACACATCAGTATCGTCAGTGTGTAAACAGGACACATCTGGAGCATCAGAATCTAAAAGGGACACATCAGGAGCATGAGTATGTAAACAAGATACATCAGGAGCATCAGTATCTAAACAGGACAAACCGTGAGGGTCAGTATCTAAACAAGATAAACCATAAGGGTCGTTTTGTAAATAGGATAAACCATGAGGGTCACATTGTAAATAGGATAAACCATGAGGGTCGATTTCTAGACAGGATAATCCACAAGGGTCAGTATCTGAACAGGACAAACTATGATGGTCAGTTTTTAAATACGGTAAGTATTTAAAAGGATATATAGGATATGATAGGATTAATAGGATATAAGTATTCATTGTAATAATAAGAATAATAACCATGAGGATCAGCATCTTAACTTCATGAGATGATTGGCTTTGGATCTCTTAGGATCCCCATTTTGTTTATTGCAAACTCATGCATACTCGTGAGTGTAACTATACGAGATGATACCCACTGCCTCCATATTTTTGATTACTTATCAGGCACTCATTGGTCTGCCTTTCTTGCCACATTCTTCATACTTTTGCTTTACCTATCAACCAATCATTGGTCTACCTTTCCTGCCCCATGACTTCACCTCACTTGTTTTACCTATAAGTTACTTACTAGTGTATCTGTCTTCCCTGTCGTTTTACTTTGTAATATTTGTTTTACCTATCAACCACACGTTTGGTTATCTTTCCTGCCTTCTGCCTTCATGGTTTTGTTTTACCTATCAACCAAGGATTAGCATACCATTCCTGCCCCCTGTCTTCATCCCATTTGTTTTGCCTATCAATTACCCATTAGTTTGTCTATCCTCCCACTTTTTTATGCTTTTGGTTTACCTATCAACCACTTTTTAGTCTGCCCCCCCCCCCCCCGCCCCTGTCTATAAAATTTAGTTTATCTACCAACCACACAGTAGTTTACCTTTCCAGCCCTGTCTTTGTACTTTTGTTCTATTTAACAATCACTCATCAGTTTACCCTTTCTCTCCTCTGTCTTTATAAATCATTTTCATCATCACGCACTCATTACTGTTCTACCATGTCGATCATTTGTCTTTGTTTTTACCAACACTTTTTCTTTTGTTTGCATGCAACAAAGTGCGTTTAAAAAAAAAGTTTTGTTTTAGCTTTGTACATAAATGTACACTTTTTTTTGTAAACTTGATAATAGAGACTAAATTCTGTGATGTATAAATATCTTTTTAAAAGATTTTTTTATGGTGTTGACATGCGTGTATACTTTTTAAACATTGGCAATAGACGCTTAGTGCTTCAAAATGTAATTTGCTTTGCTTGCTGGAAAGATGTTTTTACCTTTAAGCCCATTATTTGTGCCAGGATCATAGCTGTGATTGATCAGGTTTGTTTTAATTATCTAGCGATTAATTACACAGATACATGATCTGAATTTGCTCATCATGAAAATGTATGTGATTAATATTTTTTCAGATTTCGTCTTCATCAGACTGATGAGCTTCACAAGTTTCTTTTCTTTAATATGTTTTATTGCTGTTTTTCAGTTTAACTAATGCGATTTATACGTGACATATTATCACCTGCCCTACTCATTGGTACGTGTAACCTCCGCCTTTCTTTATACTTTTGGTTTACCTTTCAACCACTTATTACTTTCCCTCCCCTCTCCCCTGTCTTTACAAGTTTGGTTTACCTAGAAACCACTCAGTAGTTTACCTTCCCAGCCCCTGTTATTGTGTTTTTGTTTTGTCTAACAATCACTCATTAGTTTACCCCCCCCCCCGCCCCTCTGTCTTTATAAATTATGTTCATCATCACCCACATATTTGTTTACCTTTACAGTTCTACCATATCGAGAATTTTACTTTCTTTTTTTTTTACAAATGCTTGTACACTGTTTCATTTGTTTGCATGCTGCAAAGTGCGAATTGTTTTTTTTTAAGATTTGTTTTAGCTTTTAACATGACCGTACATTTTTAGAAAAAAACGTTACAAGGACGTCTTAAATCCTCTGAAGTATGAATATCTTGTTGGAGATTGTTTGTACAGCAGTGACTTGGGTGTACTCCTTAAACATTGATAACAGACGCTTAGTTCTCCAAAATGTGATTTGCTTTGCTTGCTGGAATATCGTTTTTACTTCTGTGCCCATTATTTGTACTATGTTTTGTAGTTAAAGAATTCAAGTATAATCTGAACGCTAGACCTTTCATAGCCCTTAAAGCACTTCATACAGTTGATGAAAAAAAATTATGTCTTATCCTGTAATAGTTCAAATTTCAATTTCGACAAGACAGATGGCAGTTCAAGAACGTTTCAAATATATCTTTTTTTTTTTTTTTTTAAGACGATCAGCATATTCATTATAAGTAGTCCTACACTGCAAAGGAATCCAACAAAAATCGATGCCCATTCTTTTCATTTGAATGCAATGAATGGAATGTCTTACTTAAAAAATAATTATAGATTCATGAAATAATAACGAAATAGTTTGTAGAACTGATTCACACTCCACAAAAGCAAAACGTTGAACAAATTCAGTGATATATTAATAAACAAAAAAGAAGAAGAAAAGAAAGCGTGGAAGAAAAAGACAAGATAAATTCTGCTGAAAAAATGGATAACTACCTCATGAAATATAATAACATTTTTTTCTGTAGAATATTTCCAATGCTGTCTGTGTACCATTTCAGAGCAAAAACGTCAGCTTTGGAAAAACAGAGTAAACACTACCTTTCAGCCTGGCTGAAGTCGTAAACAGTGACATGCTGGCATAGTATAGAGCTGGTGGAGGATTGTCTCTCAGCCTCCCTTCATCTCTGGGAGAAATTCATTTTGGACGAATTGGTTTTCTCGGAGAATAGAGAAAGACTGAAAATCTTCTTCACCATCCCACTTTGATTTCAACTCTGATTTGAACCAGAATTCCAGTTAACTTGATCCAAGAATGAGGTTGTAACCAAAGAAATCGACTCTCTTATATTGCCCTCCTCCTCTTCCTCCTCCCCCCCCCCCCCACCGCCCCAAAACTCTGCAGTGGTTCTTAGTTCTTCTTCATCCTCCTGATAGTTCAGTAGAGGAAGAAATTTCATAGGCCTATTGACTACACGTTTGTATACTAACTCAAAGGGCGAGAACCCTGTGGATTGATATGGTACCTCCTGGTAAGCAAAGAGTAAGGCAGGCAAATATTTGTCCAGTTGATCTAATTGCTCTGTGGTAAGTTTCATTAGATTCTCTTTTAGGGTACCATTAAACATTTCTACCAGACAATTGCATTGAGGATGCTATGGGGTGGTGTTTGGATTCCCTGGATGCCCAAGGGCTGGTTCACTTCTTGGCTATCACTGGTAAACAGTCGACCCTGGTCTGTCAGTATTTCATCAGGAATTCCCAGCCTACTCCAAAACTGCAGTAAGGCCTCTGCGATCGATTCAGAGTCGATCCTTTCCAAAGCAATGGGTTCAGGATACCGTGTGGCATAATCCACCATCACTAGGATATACTGTTTGCCTGACTTGGATCGGGGATGAATGGGTCCCACGATATCCACTGCCACCCGTTTGAATGGGATGTCTATGTGAGGCATCCTTCCCAGATTTTTGCGCTTAATCCGCCCCTTTGGCACTGCCCACTGACAAATGTCACGTGATGCGCAATACCACTTGATATCTCCCACCACACCTGGCCAGAAGAACTCATGCCATATTCTTTGGGGGCTGGAGTATCTCAGTTGCTAGAGCGCCGGACTCGTGATCTTGGTAATCCTGGTGTTGTGTTCAAATCTCTGCCAGGTACAGAGGGATTTTGGCATAGAGGGATTTTTTCCCTCGGGGTTAACATTGGTTCTGACTCCATTTCCCAAACAGTCCTTCGAATGAGGCTATAAACTGAGGGTCAGTGTGTGAACGCACGCGTAACATCTTGCACACACGTAAAATCCTATCACCAACTTTCGGAAGAGAAGGCCAGTTTGGCTGTTGGTATGGATGATACGCTACACATAGTATGCATCCTCTGTGAGAAATGGAAAGAATGAAGGAAACAAGGAAATGGAGTGAACGATATTGACTGGATGACACGGGAAATGACTGAATGAAGTGCCAGCAGGCAGCTCTTCAGTCGGCTCTACCCAGGTAGGCAGCCCGTTGTGTAAATGAGAATGTGGATTGTAAAGCGCTTAGAGCTTGGATAGGCGCTATGTAAGTATTCATAATAATAATCATGTAATTCTTTCTCTTGTCTTGGCTTGACCCAAATTGTCTGCCATAGGAGAATCGTGTCCCATTTCCAACAATTTCCATCTCGGTTTCCTTGGTACAACTACTTGTCTCTGTGTAGAACCTCTTTTGTTTAAATATTGCATGTAAAGTATTCCCTTCTCAAACACAAACCTGATACTACCCTTCACCACATTCTTTCGGGTCAATTCTCTCAGCACTTCCAGACTTTGGTCATATTTTTAAGCTGTTGATGAATAGTAGCGTGTTCGTCTGCTAGGTTTACCTGTGTCCTGACTTGTTATGGGTTGATTGCGTGACTGCTGTCTGTTCTACCACTGTTACGGGGAACACAGGCATTCTTCATGACACACACTTCTGTCTCTACTTTAATTAAAATGTGTGTCCACATGCACCTTGGCTGGTTGAAACTCTTCTGTAGCACACTCCGTTCCAACTTTCTTTGTATATTTGTCCTCGGGGACAAATTTCATGACTACAAATGTACAATAATCCTCTCGCTTCGCGTGTCTCAGTAAGCGGTGGGTTTTTCTTTCCTTTAACATTTATTTCAACCATTCTGGGAAACGTTTTCTTTTCACATTGCAACACAGCTTCTCAATGTGTGACGTCTTGTTTAGCCCTATGTCTGTCATCAATGACGCATCTTCACATTTTACGTCACTGACAGATGACGCTGCGTATTTTGCTGTGTCTACAGAACTTGGGTCATTGGGTCATTGTGATGCTGGGGGTACAGGTAAGATAGCTCAACTATCTGCTGATTACTACATCTTGTAGCATAATGTCCTGCTCCTCCGCATTTACAGCACTTGACTCTGCTATTCCCACTTCTATGGGAAGTGCTTGGCATGTCCTTAGACCCTTGTGCCACTGTCTCCTTATGGTCATATCCCTCTTAACCATGCTGACCTCCTGTCAAACCCTTTGGCTGTCTTGGGAGTTCCTTTAATCCACATCTAGCTTCTTCACAGCGAGTGGCCAGGTCACGCAAACCGTCCTTATATTCCGGTCGTCGCTTCTTGATCTGGATCGATAATCCGATCGGAATTTTCTCCGTGAATTGCTCCTCGACAAGGAGGTACTTCAGGGATTCCATCGACCCGTTGCTGTCTGCTAGGATCGTCCAGCGATCCAGATATAGGTTCAGATGCCCAAAATATTCCTTGTAGCTTTCCGTCGCCTCCTTCCTGGCATTCCAGATCTTCTTCCGGTACGCTTCTGCATTACGTTGGAACTTTTCCAGTAAGGTGTTTTTGACGAAATCATACTCCTTTATGTCTTCGTCGCTCAAAGGGATATATGTCACCCTTGCCTTCCCCTTGAGGTAGCATCCCAGTTGGAAACCCGAAGTATCCACCGGCCACTCATTCAGTGGAGCAACCCTTTCAACGGGATGAAACCCCAAGTATCCTCTGGCCACTCATTCATTGGAGCAACCCTTTCAACGGGATGAAACCCCAAGTATCCTCTGGCCATCCATTCATTGGAGCAACCATTTTAACAGGATGAAACCCCAAGTATCTTCTGGCCACTCATTCGGTGGAGCAACCCTTTCAAACTGACCTATGTAGGCCTTAAAATCGTCCTTATCGTCACAGTAAGGCAACTTCACACCTGAATCTGGTCACGTCACGTTCGCGTTTGAGGGAGTATTGCGCTTACGGTTAAGTTACGCTATCCTGGCTAACTCAGTTTCTGTGCAAATTCTCTCTCTCTCTCTCTCTCTCTCTCTCTCTCTCTCTCTCTCTCTCTCTTTTCTAATTCTATATCCTTTTCTCTCTCTCTCTCTCTCTCTCTCTCTCTCTCTCTCTCTCTCTTGCCTCTCTTTCTCTTTCTCTCTCTTTTTCTTCTCTCCTACTTTCCCATTCTCTTTTCTCTCTCTTTTCATTTCTGATATACTCAACCAATTCTGCACCTGATAACCCAAGCATCTCGCCATGCTTTCTTAACTTCATAAATTCCTTCAGCTCAACACTATTAAAGCATTGATATAATCCACCATCACCTTTTTACAATCACAACTAGCTGTGTATCAGCACAATGCACAGACTCCACACCATAAATCCTCGACGAAACCACAATGCTGTTGTAAAGGACAATCAGAAACCGTTCTTATAAAATCAAACCGTCCTTCAAATGAGCACAATTGACCACCTGTCCATCAGGTAAAAATGATGATAATCACAACACAACGTCTTTGATATATAGTAAAAAAAAAAACCCTAAAAAAACAAACAAAACAAACAAAAAAAACCCCACCTAAGAATATGGGTCACTCTCTCTTTTCGCGTTGCTATCATAACCTAGGAAGGTTCCAGCAATGTACATATCCTGATTCTGATCCCGATAGTAAATCCACCACTCAGTGACACACTTGGTTGACCACACAATACGCTGAGCACAAGATGATTTCCAGCCCACATCATAAACACAAATCGCAGAAAATAATATTTCTCATATGAACCCCAATCACACAGTCGATAAACAAAGATGTTGATATGATGATGATATAAAAATATAAAGAACCATAACGATGAAGATCTAAATGTAGACAAAAACTAAAAAGCTTGACACAAAAAGCAAAATGCTTTTATTTTGCATTTCAAATTAAATGATATCGATCCAAGACAATTGCATGTAAATTTAGATCTCTTTTAATCTTAAAATTAATAATTTGAACGTTCCCATTTCGGAACTGTCTCATTAGCCTTGCCTGCGAACAATTTCGATTCACTACGATTTGAATGATCTGATGGTTCGATCCTGACTCAGGCTTCACTGCAAGGCTATGGATTAAGTCTCCAGGATACCAGATTTATAGTGCATTACCTCCAGTCCTAAGGCCGTGAATCAACAATCCCAGCGTTAGATTATTACAAGTCAATATTTTTATAATTCACAATGTAGACTGAATCCATAGACTATATTTTAATAGAAAAACAGTGAACTACTTTTCTTTCCTAATTTCCATATCTGGCATTAATGGGATGACACAACATCTACCCATATTGGTGATGACGTCATATCAACACACACATGTACACATGCTTACGCAATCATACAAATGATGCAAACTGGACATATGCAACAGATTTTCTTCCATTTATTTGTTTTTCTGGGCTAGGTTTAGTTGATCCATCTACTGACCACTATACTCTATACACTGTTCCTGACAAGAAGCTCTCTATACTGTTTCTGATATGAAGGAACAAGGATGAGTGAAGACTGGCGACAACTCCAGCTATATGGACTTTGGCATTTTGGCCATGGAATTCTCAGTGCACAAGGTTTGACAGTCTGTCCTTGTTGACTGGAGAGCCAGCCTCAACCTTTCAGATGGCTACTTTCACATTACCATCCATCGCTTCTCTCAAAAAAAATATGCCAGCCTTGCATTTGAGGATCAAGTCTACTCCTTCAGGGCACCCCTTTCCGGTTATTTGGGTCCCTTGGTGTGCAGCTGAGTGATGTACGTAGTAGTGACACCTCTCAAGACTCTGCCATTTGGAATGCATGATCAAACCAACGCCATCTCCACGTTGATCATCAAATAATCGTTCATTTCGCCACCACACGCTATTCTGATTAACATAAATAGCGATTCATTACTGCCATTATTTTTGCCCTGGCCACAGCAAACCTGATCCATCACAGACATCCAGTTCCACTCACTCTCCAGTGGGCTGTAAGCGAGATTTTGTGCCAAGGTACTGTTGACTGGGTGTGTAGGCTCCCTGTGTCTCAGCCCTGCTTGGGTTGACAAGAATTTGTTTCTCTTTGTGGAGTCCCATTCCAGCCTCCCCCCTCCTCTCACACCATTGGTGTGGACACCAGCATGTCGGTTGGGGAGCGCTCCACTTCCCTCAGTTCAAGAAAGTAAGCTGAGTCTGGCTACCTTTGGTAGCCAAGGATCACATCCACGACCTGGAGGTCAAGGTCATCTTCAACACCTTTTTTTCACCTTGAGGTGTGGCCTGAGAGCAAAGTGCATCACCATTTGCTGGGACAACTTTGCAGTGTGCATCTACCCATGGAACCAGGACGGAACCTCCTGCACTTCAAAACTTTGGATGACTTGCAAGTGTAGCCTGTGCAGCTCCCTCCAGATTTCTGTCCAGGTGTGTTGCATCCAGGGCAAGTAGAAAGTTCTGATAGACTCTCTCCAGACATAACAAAGCCTGACCATCAAAGTGGTCTCATAAGAAGGCGGTCTTTCAGGCCAACTGTCATAGGCAGAGAACTCTTTAGATACCTGGTCTTCACCAGGTAGAACTGCCAGCTTCCAGCATTTTTCACTCCAGTACCAGACCCGATGCATTCGCAGTAGACGTTTTATTGATCGGTTGGGAGGGGATAATTGCTTTCCTGTTGTCTTCCTCCCTGCTGATTCCAGCCATTCAGAACAAGGTATCCACAGAGACATTCCAGGTGCTGTGGGTTCACTCTCTCAAATGGTCAAAACCCTTGATCAAGGCTCAGGTGGTGACTTTTCCCCTTCCTGTCTCTGTCAATGAGAATCTCCTTATTGGACCATGGTTCACGAGGTGGCTTTGGGATACAGCAGGTCTGTCCATTAACACTTGCTGATTATGCAATGGAAGATTCAAACCTTAGTGTGTGGAGAGAATCATGTGTGGCCAGAGACCTTCCACACCGAATATCTCTGATAACCATTTGTCGATCTTTGTCAAATTGAAACAGTGCTGGTATTAAATCTGAAAAGGCCCAAACTGATATTTTTTTTGTGAAGATCAAATGCTTCACACGAGCAATCTCTGGTGACATAGGACATCATTCATTCACAATCACATCCAACTCGTCTTTGCATAAAACTCAAAAGCTGAAATGGAGTCTCCTTCTGTTAATCATTAAAACTCAACTCAGAGTTCCACTCTTCTCCTTCTGTTGTTGTTTTACATCTAGAGAATGATCTCTTAGTGAGCGTTTCCTTAGCGACCTGACCTAGCAGAGTTGGTGGCTTGCAGTGAGATTGAAATCCGAGCCATTTGGAAAGACCCACATCTGATTCGTTGAACTCTTGATATTTTGTCTCTTTGACAACCTGTTCTATTTTCCTACTTTCTGGCTAAGATGCACAAGGCAAAGCACCATTGTTTTAGTCTGACTTTGCCTCTGCTGGCTTCTCCATCACCTTCGTTCTGTCCCTCATGTACGGACAGGGAGCAGGTCAACTGTATGGCTAGAGTATTTAATCTGTGTCTGTAATCTGTGTCTGGAACAATCCTAGTCCAGTCCTCACACCACCAGAGTGCCAAGTGGCATGAGGAACAGTATTGCCAAACTCCAGACCATCCATTCCTGGATGCTGATGGCGATCATTAAACTTGCTCTAAACGTCATCAGCCCGTGCCTCCTAAGGCTGATACTAGGGCACATGCTTTCCGGGCGCTGTCCGTGAGCACTGCATGTAGTGGAACACTACGACCCCTGACACTGTGAGAGTGGCAGGATTAGAATCGAAGACCACAGTTGGCAGGATTTCACCTTGAGCATGTTTGTGAACGTGTCTGACTTGGATGTATTGGGCAGCGCAGTCGTAGTTTAGACAGCAGCATACCCATCTCACTGTGACACAGAATTTCCACCTGGTCCATCTCTCTCTCTCTCCTGATTCTAGTGTTAGAAAAAAGAACGACAAAAACCAGTGGCAGAGCTGGAATGGAGGAAAAGATTCTTGCCTAGCAAGAACGACTGAATCTATTTCCAAGTCTCCTCCTGCTCGTTCCCGCCAAGGAGCAGTGTACTGTATCCTGTCATTACTAGGGGTAAAGCAGGCCATGGACCAGCCCACAGCCGAGTCTGGCTTTTTGAGAGTGTGTGATGGCTGCTTGCTTCGGCTAACAACTCAGTGAGTGTTTTGCATAACCTGAATTTTTCAATATTTTGACACTTACCTGGACAGGAAAATATAAGAAAAAAGAGGCTGCGTTCTGGCTTACCAGTCTACTTGTCCGTTGCCCCCATCCCCCATCTCTCTCTCTCTCTCTCTCTCTCTCTCTCTCTCTCTCTCTCTCTCTCTCTCTCTCTCTCATTCATCTCCGCTCCTTTTTCCTCCCTTCATCTTTCTGCAATGTTCATACTGACTTTTTATCGATTTTTCAAAGTTCTTGCTCAGATTAAGTTTTATTAGATTTTATGTAACTACTTCTTTGATGATGGCAACACACGTGTTAGTATCATTTACTGTCACTGCTTCTTGTAGAAGGCCGATTTCTTGCTTAATATTTGAAACTTTTTAATATAGACTTCATGACAAAATGGCGAGTGCAGAGTTTTTGTTTTCTTTTTGGAGTTTTAGTCTTCATGAATACACGTGTGTGGATGCCCCCCACCCCCACCCGACACAGAGAGAGAGAGAGAGAGAGAGAGAGAGAGAGAGAGAGAGAGAGAGAGAGAGAGAGAGAGATCACGAAATCACCGAGAACTGTTCTTTTCTGTGCCCTGGTCCAAAATATTTCAGAGAACAGGTAAATGAACATGCAAGCAGTTTTTTTCCCCGAGGAAAATAGTGACCATCCTTCAAGCTTACAGTGACAATTGACGACTTCCAATGAAAAGAGGCATTGTCACTGTTATCTTGGAGAATGGCCGTTTTCCTTGAGAACCATGGGGACAGTTATCATGCGGTTTGATGTTGGCATGGTCCCACACTTTCCTTCCTCTCTTGCTCTGCTGCGAGTTGTGGTATTGTTATATACAGGCACGACCTCGTGTTGCTGCGGGAGTCGGCTGGCTGATGCTAACCCCTCCCCCCCCACCCCACCCCTCCCACTCCCCCATTGATTCCGTTCTTCCATTCTGCAACCCCACCCCAACCCCCATTCCTTTCATTCTCCACGTGTTGTTCCATAATGGCTGCAGAACTAACCTTCTCAGTCTGCTCCTCTGCTGCCATGTTCACATTGAATGTCCCGATTGCTGGCAGCCCCTACACATCACTTCATCATCACATTTAACTGCCTCGAGAGCTTCTCCTTTAAGGTAAATGTCACCAATGATTTTCCTATAATAGATGTATACCTCTGAGAAAGACACCCACTTTCAAAACTGGCAACAGAGAGGTGTTAGAGGTAGTAATAAACACAAATCTGCGGCCAATTTCAAACATTGCAGCAATGTCAGGCAGTAAACAATGTCTGAAAGACCTAGTAGATCCAGTCAGTGACACTGAAGGCGGGCTATGTCTGTCCATCAGTAAGAGAAAGACAGAGAACTGACAAGTTAAGTGCAATTTCGCACATCAACTTTTACTTGCTTACACACTGGTAAGTATATACATGTCTGTCCTATAGGCTAAGTTTTAATTATCAGTTTCATCATGAAGTGAAGGAAAAGTTCTGAGTGGGCTGATTGTCCAGTTGGATTATGGTAACTCTGCGTTATGTCAGTGAGAATAGTTGATCTCTCCAGTGGCTGGTAACTGATCCTGCTGTGTAGACCTGTCGCTGTAGGGCTGGGCTGAGGTGTGTCTTCACAACCAGTCTTGCCCAGTGTGTAGTCTATGGCATCACCACGGTTTATGGCGTAGCCATGGTCCCAGGTCTGTGATAAAGAGAACCTGGTCTGTAGTTAAGTAATTGAGTGGCTGGCTTTGAGTTCACACATTTACCCTCATATCTTTCAGAAGAGGTGTGAGAACTCAGCCAGCAAATGTTTGCTCTATTGTAGAGTTTCGACTATAACTTGTTTAATGGCTGAGTTAAGCTTACAAAAGGGTAGGAGACAGCATACAATGCTAATAGTTTCAGTCAAATAACATTTCCATGTTTCTTCTGAACTAAATGGCATTAACTTGGAATACACTTAGCCCAAGTACACATGTGGTGTAGACTTAAAGTTACACACTACAAATCATTCCAACAATCACCAGTATTTCTAAAATTTATTGCTTAGCAGTCTTCACCTAGTACAGGCAGACCGTTTTTCTGATCTAAATTTATCATCCAATTATCATCTTAACCAACAGAACTACATATTGGCAAAAGTCAGGTTGAACACAAAGAATAGTGGTCAGATTGTTAACAAAGAATCATAACCACTTTTACAACATGGTGGCAAGCAAACTACTACACAGAATAATCATCCATCATTTTGATAAATGTTACCAAGTATGGTCACAAAGTTACACTGCTAAACCACATGGTATACATAAAAATCAATGCATAGATTCAAAATGTAAAACATAGTTTCAACTCAGATTTCCTGAGATAATGGTGAAACTTTAGAATGGGAGTAGAGTGGTAGAGATAACCATGCCTCCGCTCTGGGTTTCCTCTGTCTTTTCGTACTTCGCCTACAGCTGGTCTGAGGAACAGTGAAGTTGCGACCCTATATGTCTGCTATTTTAAACGCTCAACTGAGTATCCTGTGACAGGCTGTCACTCAGAGTAATGAGAGGCAGGAGACTGGCCTGTCATTTGGCCAATCGCAGACTAGGGAATATATCCTGTATCAACCCGAGATCGACATGCGATAATGTATGCACGCAGTATAGATTGAATGCTAATGAGTTAATCGCTAAAAGAAACAAACTGCAGCGTTACTGGAACACGACAAAAAAGCAGAAGAGCACACAAAACAAAGTGTGAAGTAACGCAGTTTTAATGCACGACACAAAACAGGACAAGAAATTTTCGGCAATATGCCTTCCTCAGCGACAAAAAAATACAGACATAAACATGCACAATACTCCCCTTGTGAAGCCAAAGTGGTGAATGAAGTACTTCATTCACCACTTTGGCTTCACAAGGGGAGTAGTAGTGGGGGTTGTTGCGGGGAGAATGAAGGGGGTGTGCAAGACACATGCTCCGTGCCTTTGTGTCAAGTGAGAGAGGGGTGGGGGTGGGGTGGAGGGAACGGTGGGGACTGGGGGAGAGCGACGGGCGATAGACGGTGAAACTGACATTATGCGGGTGTCGTGTTGCCATGTTTGGCAGTGGGGGAGGCTTGAGATGGGAAGGAAGGTGGAGGGAGAACAATTATGCAGAGAGTGACGTGACATAATTGTCTCTGACCTGACTTGCGACATCAGGGTGAAAGAGGGAGTGTGTGTGTGTGGTGGTGGTGGTGGGGGGGGGGGGGGGGGGGGCATAGATTTGAAATCTATTCTGCGTTTTGTGTGACAGATGGGATAGAGAAAGGAGGGAGAATAGCGTTTGGCCCTGTGCAGGAAAATACAAGTGGGACCAATCAGATGGGATTTGTCAAGCGTTTCATTACAGCTGGAAGAGAGGGAGGGGGCGGGGCTAGCTGGAATCTGTGTGGGTGAGTGTGTCACCTCATCGGTATCAGAGACCGCCTGTGTGGGTGAGTGCGTCACCTCATTGGTATCAGAGATTGCCTGTGTGGGTGAGTGTGTCACCTCATCGGTATCAGAGACCGCCTGTGTGGGTGAGTGCGTCACCTCATCGGTATCAGAGACCGCCTGTGTGGGTGAGTGCGTCACCTCATTGGTATCAGAAATTGCCTGTGTGGGTGAGTGTGTCACCTCATTGGTATCAGAGATTGCCTGTGTGGGTGAGTGTGTCACCTCATCGGTATCAGAGACCGCCTGTGTGGGTGAGTGCGTCACCTCATTGGTATCAGAGATTGCCTGTGTGGGTGAGTGTGTCACCTCATCGGTATCAGAGACCGCCTGTGTGGGTGAGTGTGTCACCTCATTGGTATCAGAGATTGCCTGTGTGGGTGAGTGGGTCACCTCATTGGTATCAGAGATTGCCTGTGTGGGTGAGTGTGTCACCTCATCGGTATCAGAGATTGCCTGTGTGGGTGAGTGTGTCACCTCATCGGTATCAGAGACCGCCTGTGTGGGTGAGTGTGTCACCTCATCGGTATCAGAGACCGCCTGTGTGGGTGAGTGTGTCACCTCATCGGTATCAGAGACCACCTGTGTGGGTGAGTGTGTCACCTCATCGGTATCAGAGATTGCCTGTGTGGGTGAGTGTGTCGCCTCATTGGTATCAGAGATTGCCTGTGTGGGTGAGTGGGTCACCTCATTGGTATCAGAGACTGCCTGTGTGGGTGAGTGGGTCACCTCATTGGTATCAGAGACTGCCTGTGTGGGTGAGTGGGTCACCTCATTGGTATCAGAGACTGCCTGTGTGGGTGAGTGTGTCACCTCATTGGTATCAGAGATTGCCTGTGTGGGTGAGTGTCACCTCATCGGTATCAGAGATTGCCTGTGTGGGTGAGTGGGTCACCTCATTGGTATCAGAGATTGCCTGTGTGGGTGAGTGTGTCACCTCATTGGTATCAGAGACTGCCTGTGTGGGTGAGTGGGTCACCTCATTGGTATCAGAGATTGCCTGTGTGGGTGAGTGTGTCACCTCATGGGTATCAGAGATTGCCTGTGTGGGTGAGTGCGTCACCTCATTGGTATCAGAGATTGCCTGTGTGGGTGAGTGTGTCACCTCATTGGTATCAGAGATTGCCTGTGTGGGTGAGTGTGTCACCTCATTGGTATCAGAGATTGCCTGTGTGGGTGAGTGTGTCACCTCATTGGTATCAGAGATTGCCTGTGTGGGTGAGTGTGTCACCTCATTGGTATCAGAGATTGCCTGTGTGGGTGAGTGTGTCACCTCATCGGTATCAGAGACTGCCTGTGTGGGTAAGTGTGTCACCTCATTGGTATCAGAGATTGCCTGTGTGGGTAAGTGTGTCACCTCATTGGTATCAGAGATTGCCTGTGTGGGTAAGTGTGTCACCTCATTGGTATCAGAGATTGCCTGTGTGGGTGAGTGTGTCACCTCATTGGTATCAGAGATTGCCTGTGTGGGTAAGTGTGTTACCTCATCGGTATCAGAGACCAATCGTGGGTGACTGTGTCACCTCATCGGTATCAGAGATCGACTCGTTTTCATCCTGTCCAAACAACAGTGGGTCCGGGCAAAGATGGTCCGGGTCCGCCTCTGGAGGGTTGGTGGTCTGTCCTCAGGGGAAAAGTAGGGTCGTAGTCTCATAGCATGAACTGGCGATCTGAGTTGTTTGTTACTCTGACTATGACGGAACACATACACACCATTGGGCAGAATCTTAGTGATGTAGTATGGACCATCCTATTTCTGTTGCAGCTTGGCAGAAATGCCCTGCGCCTTGTGTGAGCACTGCACCAACACCTGCTGGCCTTTCCTATACTGAGGGGGACTGGTGTTTTTGTCATACTGTGCCTTGTAACGCTGCTGAGCTGTGAGAATATTGTCACTGACCATGGTTTTGATCAGTTCAGCGTTTTGGATGATGTCCTCCATGCACGGCTGTGCAGACCCGGGAAGATCATCAGAACGTAGCGCAGTGTCAATCAGCAGCCGACATTCCTGTTTGAACAGGATGAAGAAGGGAGAAAACAGGGTGGACTGTGTGGAGGGGACCGCCCGCAGTGCGGCGGCGATACCGGGAAGAATGGAAGGCAAGGACAGTGGGTGTTTGTCACACTGCGCCCTGATAGACTGGGTGACAGTAGCGTTTGTGCGCTCACATGTGGCGTTGGTCTGTGGGTGGTAGCTACTGGTGTGCACCCGTGTGATCTGAAAAATGTTGCACACCTCAGTCACCCACCTTGGACAGGAAATTCTGTCCCTTGTCCGACAACAGCTGATCAGGCGCACCATAGCGACAGATGATGGTGTCATAGAAATGACGGGCTATGGTGGCGCACCATAGCGACAGATGATGGTGTCATAGAAATGACGGGCTATGGTGGCGCACCATAGCGACAGATGATGGTGTCATAGAAGTGACGGGCTATGGTGGCGCACCATAGCGACAGATGATGGTGTCATAGAAATGACGGGCTATGGTGGTGGATGTGGTATCATTCAACGGAATTATCTCGACAAACTTGCTGAAGGAACACACGAACAGCAGAATGTGTTTGTAACCTTCTTTACTGGGTGTCAGTGGACCAAGTATATCACAATGCCATCTGGAAAACAGCTTGTTTGGTGCCAAGGGCAACGGTTTCAACGGAGGAATTTGTGCGTGTGTCACCCTCTTCGCCTTTTGACATGCATCGCACGACTTGACATAGACCATGATTTCCGAGTACATACCTATCCAGAAATATCTCAATCTGATTTGCCTGGTACGTCTTTTCAGTGGCAAAGTGACCACCAAGGAGCGAGTCGTGAAACGATAGCAAAATGTCGTTTCTGAGAGGAAAAGGGACCACTAGCCGTTTGACTACTCGCTCACTTCTGTGTCCCTGACCCCGTGGATAGTAGAGGTGGTATAACCCGCCATTGTGCAGGACATAATCTTGACTCTCAAGGATCAGGCAGCGAGCTGTCTTGTTCTCCTGTGGTAACTGACCAGTCTGCAAGTAATCAATGAAGGGCTGGCACTGAGAGTCCTTCAACTGCATGTCACGCAGGTCATCGTCAGCCACTGTATCCACAGACCGTTACAGTTGGTGTTGCCGGCTCAGTGTGGAGCGTGACAGTGGGGGGTTGATGCGCGCAGGGAGGGAAGACGCCGGGGGATTGAGTAATGACTGGGGCTGAGGAGGATGGAGGGGGCGGAGTAGACTGAACAGCTGGGTCAAGCAGAGGGGGATTTCCTATTTCCTGATAGACTGCAGGGAGGGTTGAGGGAGAGATGGAGGGTGGTGTGGAAGGGATAGAAGTACCTATGCTGCGAACGGGATCTGGGACTGAACGCTGCTCGCAGGACTCCACCTTAGGTGTGTTACAACGCATGTCGGCGTGGGGAACGGGCCGTGATGGCGAGGGGAGAATGGGAGTAGGCAGGTCAAAGTCAGGAGGGCCACGTGTAGCTGGTGGTGCATGGGGCATGCGACTCAATGCGTCAGCATTATTGTGTACCCGGCCTGGTTTATGAATGATTTCATAATCAAACGACTGATGAAGAGGGCCCATCTACCCAAATGACCTGTGGGGTTCTTGACATTCTGCAGAAACTTTGTCATCAATTCGTCAGTGTATACCAAAAATTTGGCGTGAGAGAGGTACACTTTGAAGTGCCGAATACCATCTAACAGAGCCAGTGTCTCTTTTACCGTAATACTGTAACGGAGTTCAGCACCACGCAATGCTCGACTGCCAGAGACGATCACGCGCTCCCGCACTTGTTCGTCTCTCTGTCCCAGCACATAGCCGATGGCCTTGTTGCTGGCATCAGTGTACAAAATGAACTGACGTTCAAAATCAGGATAGGCCAGAATAGCTGCAGATGTGAGTGCCGATTTCAGTGTCTCAAAGGCTTGTTCTGCCGCAGGATTCCTTGGAATTGTGCCTGAGTTTTCAGAAGATCATTGAGAGGGGCTGCTATGCAAGAGAAGTTTTTGACAAACCGGTGATAGTAGTTTGCTAGGCCGAGAAATGACCAGACATCTTGTTGAGACTGGGGCGAGGGAAAGTTTTAAACCAGTTCCACTTTTGCTGGGTCAACTGAGACTCCATCCTTAGTGACAATGTGTCCCAAATATGTCACCTTAGCAGCAGCAAAATGACATTTCGTGGGTTTGAGTTTGAGACCAGCGTTTCGGATCCGATCAAAGAGCACAGAAAGATGAGACAAATGATCCTCAAAACTTTTGGATAAACAGAGAATGTCATCAATGATAACCAGACAAGTTTTGAATGCGAGTCCAGCAAGGACACGGTTCATCAGAGACTGAAATGATCCAGGGGCTCCCTGTAATCCAAAGGGCATTCTGGTCCAAGCAAAGGATCTGAAATGAGTTGTGAAGGTGGACTTATCCTCAGATTCAGAATCCAGTGGATTGCCAGAAGCCAGAAAACAAATCAAGGGTGGAGAACAAAGTGGATTGTCCCATGATGTCTAACGCATCTTCCGGGCGGGGGAGGGGGAAATGTACCGGTTTGGTCACTTTGTTCAATTTGCGGTAATCGACCGCAAAGCGATAAGTACCATCTTTCTTTTTCACCAAAACTACAGGAGACGACCAGGGGGATGTGGAAGGGCGAACAACCCCATGCTGATACATTTCATTGACTTGTCTCTCTATGTCTGCATTCAGAGCAGGTGCTGTACGGTATGGCCTTTGTTTGATAGGAGCAGAGTCACCCGTGTCGTTGGTGTGGGACACCAGGTGAGTCTCACCTAGCTCTGACATGTCAGCAGCAAAAACGTCTCTGTTCTGAGCTAGAAAGAAGGTGAAAGAGTCTTTTTGATCCGCAGTCAAATCTGAATCTGATAAGTCAATACCTAAATTGGCTATCATAGTTTTGGCTTTAGAAAGTTGGTTAGAGTCAGTTTGAACAGTTGCCGACCTAATACTAGCAGATTGTGTGGGAATTTCCACCAAATCTTGGGAAACTTCCTCAAAATGACCAATGGTATCCTTGGGTTTTAATCTCACAGGGGATGCGAAGTTATTACGCACAACACACATGGCCTGATTTTCCGTTAGTGTAACCAAGGTTCTAGCTGCGATCACCTTCTTGTTTGAGAGCAGTGCCTGTAACGGTTCAATGACACCAGTGGCATGGCTACAGTTGGAGGTGACGCGAACAGGTAGCAACACTTCAGAATAAGGAGGGATACACGTTGTGTGCAACACTTGGACAGGCACACTGTCAGGTGGGTCTTTCAGAAAGGGGACTGACGTTAAACCATTGTACAGCTGAAGGTGATGGGTACCAAAGTGGAGGGAGGCTTGATGTGCCGTTAGGAAATCAATGCCTAAAATCAAGGGACCAGTCAAATGATCCAGAACAATGCATGACTGTGAAACATGCAGACAGGAAAGTTTAGGGGCAGTTCAATTTTTCCTAGGACTCTAATGGGCTGTCCACCGACTCCATTGATGAAGGCAAGGAGGCATGGCTGCATGCTGACTAGTTTTTCTTCAACTAAGGCATTTGCAAGTTGGCTACTAACACAGGAAACATCAGCACCTGTATCTACCAGACTGGTGTAGGGCTTGTTCTTAATATCGACTCCAGTTAGAGAATGACCTTATGTGTGGGACGGGCTCAGAGACATGTACTGTTTCCCTCTCGTGCCAACTGATCCTGGTTTTGGAAGTCATGAGGGGAAACCCCTATCTGCTACTGCCTTGCTTAGAGCAAATGGCGGTATGACCGATGACGTGGCAATGGTGGCACCTTGCATCACGAAAGCGACATGTGTATCGCGCATGAGCGCCTCCGCATGAACAACACGGCGTCTGCTGCCGCACAAAGGGGGGAGGGGGGGGGGGGGGGGGGAGGACGAATGTTTCGGTGGCCAGCAGGCTGGTTAAATGAGCGTGGGTGGGCGGTGCAGTTACCCCCGGGTTCAAAGTGCGCGGTGTGTGCCAGGCTCTGTTGGGGGTCTGCACATGAGGCATGTGTTGCGGTCTATAAGTGACGTGAAACTGGGGATTGCCGTGAGCCGAGTCTATTCGCTGTATGTCTGTCTTCAGGGCTCCTATTTGTTCAGTGATTGGGGCCAGTGCCACCTCTACTTTATCAGTGGCTGGAGAGTCCTGAAAGACCGATGCGGTCAGGGCCAAGTCAAGGACTTGTTGGAGAGACTGGGGCGCACGCAGCATGACAAATTTTGAGATTGATGGAAGGAAGCCATTGACAATAGTTTCCATGATAACTTTGGGGGTGGGGGTTGTCCAGCTGTTGTTCCTGTCGAATCATCAACGCAAAGAATTCTTCTACCGTCTCATAGGGTAGTTGCTGACGGTTGTTAAACTGTTTCAACCGAATCCATCGCGTGGATTCATGAGGCGTAAAGCATCTGATCAGAGCATCACACAGTCCTTGATATGTGTGTAAGTCAGGGACTGATAGGTCTAATCCACCCAGCCACAACTGTGCCTGGTCCTTCATTAACAGGGGGAGGATCACCCTTTTACTGTCCTCCTGCCAACCTTGTAGCAGGGCATATCTGTCAAAAGTTTTCAGCCAGGAAGCAATGTCCTGTGTAGGTTTGCCGGTAAAAGGATCAGGCATTAACTGATGGGGAAGGTGGAGGGTGGAGGTTGGGGGGTGGGTGTTTCGTTCAAGACTGTCTCCGGTAATGATGGGCTGACTGTTACCACTGGACGGAAGGGGGTGAGAACAGTAAGAAGTAGTACTGACAGGGGCATAAGTAGCATTGTTGGTCAGTGATGATATGCAGCTAAGAGAGAGATGAGACCTGGGCATGGGAAGAGAGTGGGGGGATGAAGCCAGAGTGGTGTGTGATGAGGATGAAGTTGTTAGAGGGTATGTTGCAGTTGTAACACTAACTGACGACAGAGAATACGCAATGTCTGTACATGTAAGTCCATCACCAAGACTGGGGATAAAACTACTATCCTCCTCGTAATCTGACACAGAATGATCTGATTCTGAGATGAAGGTAGACACGTGTGCTAACGTCGACTGACTGGATGGGGAGGGAGTAGGAGACGCTTGAGTAGGAATAGATGACACAGGGTGTTGTGAGTAAGTATTGTTGACTAAACTTCAAGCGTATGAATGAGTGACTGGTCTACTGGAGTGATCGTTCCTAATACGAACTGGAAGCCGAGACTTGGAAAAGAAAACAAGGATTGTGAGGCCCAATTTTTTTTTCAAACAGTAACGACAAGAAGGTACAGCTAGCTAATGCTTTAGCTGCGAGAAGAGGTGAGGGGGGTCGACTCGCTTCTCCACCAACTATCACAGGACTAGTTTTGCGTTCACGTGTGTTTGGGGATGTGGAGAATGCTACAGGAGTGATTCAGTCAGTCAGGTAGATAGTGAGTAGAGACAGAAGGTACATATAACACTGCACCGAAACGCCGGAGTCCAATTGAACATGCATTTATTTATTTTGTTTTGCACTAGGGAGAGTACTGTTAGCCAACCCCAATTCTATGTTGACACACCTAGACTAAGTCCTGGCCTCGTAATTATAAACCTAAGATTAACAAAAAAATATGGAGTCAAATTTACCTTGTAACAAGCGGAATGTCACTGAGGCCCAAGTGCACGACTGTTCAGATGCCAGGGGAGAGAGAGCGGAAGGTGATATCTTTAGTTTATATAGCTTTTGCCCGAGTCTGAATTGAATAACCGTTGCGTGGACGGCATTGTCAGTTGTTGTTGCTTCAGCAGTGAGAGAACTCCAGCCACTGGACATGATCAAGATCTGATTTATTAGTGACCAACTACTCGGGAGGGAGGGGGAGGGAGGGGGGAGGAGGAGGGGCGTGGAGATGTGAGGAGTGGGGGTGAGGGAGTGGAACGGGAGGACTAAGAATGTTCGCCCATCATGCAGTCCATGGGGCCGTTGGATGGTTTTACAACGTTCAAGTCTACTGAGGCTTGGCATCACCTTTTAGATCAAGGCGATCCTGTTAGAACAAGGGCATGGCTCTAGGACAAGGCATTACTGTACCCTAAGACTGGCCATTGAAATCTCCTGTGTGAATGGCTGAGTGTGGCGCGCGCGCGCGCGCGCGCGGTGTGTGTGTGTGTGTGTGTGTGTGTGTGTGTGTGTGTGTGTGTGTGACTCTGTGACATGAACATGGATTTGGTGATGTATGGGTAAACAAAGGTATTATATATCAGAATTTGTTTATCCTTCTTCCTTGTCAAAGGCTGATGAATTGTAGATAACAAATATGCAGTGATCATTTGCAAAAATTAGCAAAAGTCATGATTTGTATAGAAACTGTGCTAATATTCATAACATTCAGTTGTATTTAACATTGGATCTTGATCTGTATTTCAAAGGATTGATGTCAGTTTCAAAGAAAGGTGACTGCAGGCGGAAATTGAAACAAAGATAAAAGAAAAAATCATTTGCCAATGAATGAAAGAAACAAACACACCACACGACGAAAAAGACGCGTTTCGACCTCTTTGGTCTTCTTCAGGCAAGAAAAGCAACATTCATGACAATGTAAAGGAAGAATGAACAATTATTTCTCTCATTAAATTGAATAACTGCTTATCTCCTTAAATTGAACAATTACTTATCTCCTTAAGTTGAACGATTACTTATCTCTTTAAGTTGGACAATTACTCATCTCCTTAAAGTGAACAATCACTTATCTCCTTAAATTGAACAGTCCCTTATCTCCTTAAATTGAACAGTCACTTATCTCCTTAAATTGAACAATCACTCATCTCCTTAAATTGAACAGTCCCATATCTCCTTAAATTGAACAATCACTTATCTCCGTAAATTCAACAGTCCCGTAACTCCTTAAATTGAACAACCACTTATCTCCTTAAGTTGAACAATCACTTATCTCCTTAAATAAGGCGCAAAATGGATGTCTAATTTTCTAACTGATCTTTCAACATGAAGGTGGTTTTGGTATTTGTTGGTGGTAAATTGAATGGCGATAAATTTTAAGTCTTTTGCCAGGACTGATCTTTCATTGTTGGCGAGGCTGATATTATCAGGGATGCAGTGGACAATGTGGCGATGCTGTTCAAAGGTGGTAGTGGGATCAGTGGTGTGTGTGTGTGTGTGTGTGTGTGTGTGTGTGTGTGTGTGTGTGTGTGTGTGTGTGTGATGGGGGGAGAGGGGGGCTCCAACTGGTCTTTGTCTTCTTTGATTTGGTTGCAGTGGTTGTGAACGATTGGATTGTGTGTATACATGAGCTGTCTGAAACTTGAGGCTGAGGTTATGGGCATGATGAATGTGGTTTGTTGTTTTAAACGTTGGAGAAGACGGGAGAGAGTTTTCAGGGATGATCTGAGGGTTTTGATATGTGCCAACATGAGTTGCGACTGTCTTGGAAAATAATCTGTGTAGTGGTAGTGGTGAGATTGGGATTCTAGAGATTGGATGGAGCGTGACAAAATGAGAAGCCAAGAGGGATGATCAGTTGTCGACACCATTGGTTTAGACATTTGAGATGGGATGCTGACTTGGTTTTCTGAAGCTGTTTAAAAGTATTCTAGTGCAGATGGATGGTGAGTGGTAGAAAATGGATGAACGGGCTAAAGCTGGCATGGTGCGAGAGAAGAACTGGGCAGCCGGCATGAGGCTGTGGTTGTTGTTGGTTTTGTTGAGACACATGCACTTTGCGCCTAATTTGAGGAAATTTGAGGAGATCAGTGACTGCTCATTCATCGTTTTCTTTATCTTGATTGTTGTTTGCCTTGCCTGAAGAAGACCAAAACAAGATGCAAAGCATATAAACGTACTCCCAGTACAGTGGCAGGCAGGGGAGACAATTTCCAATTAGTGGAAGAACAAACTCGACAGTGCGGTGGTTATTTCCCTTATCGGACTTGGATTTTTAAAAATATTATCCTTTATAGCCGCTAGTAACGGCTATTCTGGTAAAATAAAACATCGGGCATCATCCGTGACCGATAATAAACACACCTACAAATTTTCAGAAAGATCGGCCCAGACGTTTTGTCTGGAGCGAGTGGAACACATTTTGACCACGGACGGACACACAACGACAGACAGACATTCAGACACACAAACAGACAGACACACAGACAGACACACAGACAGCATTTCTTCGCTCCCATTGTAAAGTACTTCCTGTTCTATAAGAACTGGGAGTATAAAAAGATCGAAAGGCGTCGTGTTTGACATTTACCTGATTTGTTATTTCATTCGGTGGCCTAGTACTTTTTCCTTTGAGTGTAAAAGATTGATTGCTGAATTTAGACTTAATGTGTCTGTAATTTAAGGTACAGACGAGATCAAGAAAATAATTTCTTGTCCCAATTGTGTTTGCACGGAGAAGAAAATAAAATGCATTTTGTGTTTTGCCGTCCAGTTTTTGAAGATATTCGCAAGAGCCTAAATTCAAGATCATGTATATATGTATGATATGTTTAGATTGTGTGTCCTGCTTAGTTTCAGTAAATATGCAGATATCAAGAAATTTTCTCTGTTTCTGTGTCAAACATTTCAGAGAAGCGGAGCGTTAACATCTTAGAAGCCATTCTGATGTTGTCCTTGTTATTGATATCATCTGTGAATCTTACCTCTTCCGTATCCTTTTGTGTAATAACTTGTGTAGATTTACCTTGAAATGAGTCAACAGCCTTTCTGAATAAACTATTTTGAGTTTAGACTCTGTCTCTCTGTTTCTCTCTCTTTTTCTCTCTCTCTCTCTTTCTCCCTCTCTCTCTCTCTTCGTCTCTCACTCATTCTGTCTCTCTCTCTCTCTCTCTCTCACACACACACACACACACACACACACACACACACACACACACACGTGGACGCACGCACGCACGCACGCACGCACGCACGCACACACACACACACACACACACACACAACACACACACACACACACACATTGTGAAGGATTAGACCAGATGGATTGTGTAACATTTCGATTGTGTTCCCTTCATCAGACACCGCGGGATGCCCTGAATTGAATGACACCTGTTCCAGTGCGAAAGAACAGGCATGTGCACAACATTCTATCAGGAACTAGACACCGCAGAATGCCCTGAATTGAATGACACCTGTTCCAGTGCGTAAGAGCAGGCATGTGCACCACATTCTATCAGCAACTCTTCACCAGAACAGAACTCCCTGAAATCTATTCCTTAACTACATAAACAAAAACATAAACGTTTTTGCAGACGCATACTTTGCCCCACAAGACATGCCCACAAAGCACTCTGAAAAAAAACTTAGAAGCATCGAAGACACCCTTTATGCTCTTCTTAATTACTACACTGATTGTGAAACTAATCTTTTTTCAATATGTGAAGATCCAAAGATGGTTATAAAATGATCTGAGACCCCATGTAGAAGCGTTACAAACTACACGCTCCAATTGAAAACCTAAATATATGATGTCAAGCTTTGATAGTACAATAAATGATTTAAAGAAAATTAGTCCCTGAAGACTAGTTTGGGGACAATCGAATCAGAAATCATACGTGCTGGATGGTGCGACCGTTTCGAATCCGTGATAGAAAATATCCCAAACTGTTCGACTGAGATATTCCTACTTGGAGACTTTAACACTGGTTTACTTAAACTGCATACATGCAAAAGAACTGATGCGTTCTGTTACCTAACCCGATTAAAAAACACTCAAACCAGGAAGACATCAAATCTGAAACATCAGTGTATCATGTTTATGTAAGTAACTCAACTGGTATGGTGCAAACGTGTGTTTCTGTCTGTGGCCTGAGTTGAATTTCTGGGTTCAGCACCCGGCAATGTTAATCTCATCAAAGACATTGCCTTCATGTGCCCAATGTCAAGGATAAAGACAGCATTGCTGTACTCCTCTGTGGAGTGATGACAGAAGACGTTGTCACTGTGTTCTGGGAAAAAAAAAGGTTTACACATGGCATTGCTCTGAAAGATAGTGTATAGAAACTTAACGTTACTTTTTATGCGCGCGTTTTGTTTTGTTGTGTTTCAGATTTAGGTATCTGGTTAGGTATCTGGGAGTCTGAGATCACGGGGCATTCAATGGAAGTTCATCGCTTGCTGTCAGTGTTCATGATCGTGTTGAGATATGTCTCAGTCAGGTTAGTTCATATTACTGCATGCAAAGATTAACCGAAGGATAAAAGGTTCTGTAAGTAATAATGCAGACATTGTATTTGCTTTGTAACAGTTCATCCAAATCGTTCCTTACTCTGACGCTGTATTGGCTTTATGACAATTCATCCAATTTTTCCTAAATCTGATTCACTGATAATGACTGCCGTCGTTCGAATATTTGAAAATTTTACCTCAGCTAACTATTGTAAATATCAGTGAAAACGTTCTAGGCATCCGATGAACGATTTGCGGGGTAGTAGCCAGGGCCTTACTTACCTGCACTCGTTGTTAATGAGAGTTATCCGGAGAGCAGTAGAATGATCGCAAACGAAGTCGCATGCAGTGCCGGCGAATTTTACGTCGGTGGGAGTCAACACGAATATCAGAATATTGGGAAGTCTCTTTCTGGCTTTGTGTGTGACAAAATGAGTGTGTGTATTCAGCTTGTTTTAGTTATGCATGCATGCATGCATGCGTGTATGCATGCATGCATGTGTGTGTGTGTGTGTGTGTGTGTGTGTGTGTGTGTATGTGTGTGTGTGTGTGTGTGTGTGTGTGTGTGTGTGTGTGTGTGTGTGTTGCCACCACAGAAAGGTGGCAAATCAAACAGGTTAGGACACATAGAAACAGCCAACATAACACGCTTGCTTATTTCCACAGAGGCATTTGCCGAATAACACAGTATATTCTAAATTTGCCTTTGTGCTTGGACTTACACAGTTTAACTGCGCCGATAAACGCTGGTAAACAAATAAAAAAAGAAACATGGAGTGGAACAATTGTAATTAATTCGATACCGGACAAACATTGGTACAAAACCTAGGCTGAAGTACAATTGTGACGAGCGTTACTACAAAACCTAGGCTGAAGTACATTTGTGACGAGCGTTACTACAAAATCTTGGCTGAAGTACATTTGTGACAAGCATTACTACAAAATCTTGGCTGAAGTACATTTGTGACAAGGATTAGTACAAAACCTTGGCTGAAGTACATTTGTGACAAGGATTAGTACAAAACCTTGGCTGAAGTACATTTGTGACAAGGATTAGCACAAAACCTAGGCTGAAGTACATATGCGAAAAACATTAGTGCAAAACGTAGGGTGATGCGCATTTTTGGCAAGCATTAATACAAAACCTAGGTGGAAGTACATTTGTGACAAGGATTAGTACAAAACCTAGGCTGAAGTACATTTGTGACAAGGATTAGTACAAAACCTAGGCTGAAGTACATTTGTCACAAGCATTAGCACAAAACCTAGGCTGAAGTACATTTGTGACCAACATTAGCACAAAACCTAGGCTGAAGTGCATTTGTGACAAGAGGCAAGCCCATCGAGGAAAGTGCAGCCTTCTTTTTTTTTCTTTTTTTTTTTTTTAAAGTAGATCATTTGGTGTATGCGTGTCGTTTTCACCTCTGAGGGAAACTCAAGGTAATCCACTCCTCCCCACCCCACCTCCCCCCGACCCCGTTCTTTGCACCCCTTCATTGCAGCATGAATCAGTGTAGCTAAATTACTCGTCTACTTCAATTTTCATTCCATTTTGTTTTTGGCCGGCCAAGGAGTTGAAGAATTCAATGATGCCCTCACAAAAGTGTTCAAATGTTAAAGGCTTCCAACCCAACAGCGCTTATACCTGCGCCTGAGGACTGTTTAGGTGGCAAAATTCGTTTATCAAATTGATTTCAAAGCTCACACATACGCATAAACCTTTGGTGAAGGGAAATCACTTCCAACAGAACTTCCTGCAATTTGACATGAGTGAGACGTTCTGAATAAGTCGGTCAGCTAGGGTGCTCTCTCTCTCTCTCTGTCTGTCTGTCTGTCTGTCTGTCTGTCTCTCTCTCGGGGGGACGTGAGCGGGTGTTTGGCAGAGAAGTCGCGCGTAGAGTGCTCTGTAACTTAATTGATGATTTGGGCTAATCAAGACTGACTTAGGTTTGCAGAGTGGTGGACGGACTTTGTAATGAACAATGCCTTCTGGTTCTGTTGATTTTCGGACAGTATGTGACTGTTGTTTTTGCCAGTATTTCAGCAATTTATGTTGAAACGGGAAAGGCAAAATCAGCTGTGCGTGTCGCCATGTTGAGACTGAAGTGCAGAGGTGACGGTGCTACGTTAGGATTGCTCCTCTCCTATTTGTTCTGGGGGAGTTTGCTTCTTCGATGTGGTGACGTGGAGAGCAGTCCAGGTCCTAATCCTTCCAGTCCAGAGACAGCACCAGGCAGACCCGACCGACCAGCGCCAGCGGTGGAGCAGCCAGCAGGGCCAGTATGGAGAAACCTGGCCATCCTCACGGCGGAAAGGATCCTTCACTGTTTGACATCATGAGCAAGCTGGACACCATGGAGTGCAAATTTTACGCTAAGCTCGATGACGTGAAACAGGACTTGCATGCCTTTCGTCAGGATTACGCTGCCATGCATGGCGAGCTGAAGGGGCTACGGGAGGAGGTCACCAGTCTACGGAAGCAGAACGAAGACTTGACTAAGAAGATGGAGGAGCTGGAGAAGAAAACGGATGACCTAGAGGAGATCCAAACGGAACAACCTCATCTTCTATGGACTACCACGTCGGGAAAACGAGACTTCTGTGGACTGCGAGAATGTGTTGAAGGACCTCATTACCAATACACTGGAGTTGTCTCAGGATTTGGAGTTCGATCGGGTACATCGATTAAACAACAGACAGGACTCCCCTATGATTGCGAGACTAAACGTAAGTTACAAGGAACTAGCATTTTCATTGGAGAGGACTTCTCGACTAGGGTGCGTGACCTGAGTTGGATATTGACACCTCACCTTAAAAAAGCCAGGAGTGATGGTAAACGTGCCACGCTAGTCTTCAATTACCTCATCGATGGAAAACGATACACCGTTGGCACTGACAATGGACTTACTGAATTAAGACAGGAATTCAGCCGGTCCAAAATTAATCTTAGTTATGTGTCTTCAACAGTGAAGGGAACCAACAGTGAGCCGACACCGGTTGTTTCAACCCAGCGCTGTTCATCGACAGCACGTGAAACAAGCCGTGAGGTCGTGTGTTTTGAAGAAAACTCAGTGACATCAGTGCCAGTTAAAAATGTCAGTTACACAGATGGGGTTGTGTCTTCCGGAAAAGCTCATGTAAGGTCCTTGTCCTTTTATAATGATACATCATGTCATATTGGCACTTGTAAGAAAATGAAACGTTTTACGTTTCTCCATTGGAATATTAACGGATTCCTTTCTAAAATGCATAACAACGATTTTATTTCTTATGTGTCCAGTTTTTACTTCATATGTTTTGTCGAGACAGAAGTTTTTCAGTCGCCTGTGTTCTCTGCATACAAAGTTTACTGAACAAGTGCATTAAAGTTTACGGCACATGGAAGGCGTTCCGGTGGACCGGTGTGCCTTGTAAAAAACGAGATTTGTTCCTGTTTTACACCTGTGGATGTTGTATCTGATTTGTTCCGTGCTTTTATTGTTGACAAATCTTTGCTTGGCACCATAAAACATGTCATGTTTGTATGTGCATATATACTTCCTGAAGGGTCGCCATACTATTCTCATTTTGATAAAGAAAATGGCGTTTCCATGTTAGAAGAATTTCGGTGTGACTGTTAGCTTTTTGTTAAAAACGATGTTGATGTGATAGTGTGCGGTGACTTGAATAGTAGAGTCTCAAATTTCTCTTGTGATTTTGAGGAAAGCATGTTTACATATACTGATCAATATAAAAGTGGACCAGTGCATGTCCGAAATTCAGAAGATTCTGTCTTGAATAATTATGGTAAACTGCTAATTAACATGTTTACTGCTTTGAAACTGTGCATTTAAAATGGTGTATGTAAGGGCGACCTTCAAGGTCGCTACACATACATATTCGACAGCGGTAGCGGTGTGAATAACTATTTTTTGATGTATTCTGATTTGTTTTCTATATTTTCTTATAACGTGGGATGTGTGTGTCTGACAGAATCGAATCTGACCACATGCCTTTAGAGTTGACGATCACTTCCCAATGTCATGACTACGAGTCCTCACAGGTAAACAATAGGCGCTATACAATTGAAAAAAAAAATGTCTTGAGCGAAGCTCACGCTGATTTGTTTAAAAATGTAATACCTTCCGATTAAATGCAGGTGCGCATGCAAGAGGCAGTGAGACTGGTTCAAAATCAACATTGAAGATGCATTAAATATGTTTAATTCTTGTATTAAAGAGGCAGCGGAATTTGTGAAGAAACAGGTTTGTATTGGAAAAGGTCGAAAAGAAGACGATTGGTTTCATATAGAATGCCGAGGTAGCAAAAGAAGTGTTTGTGATTTATTAAGGAAATTTCGACGTTCTTTGTCAGAACCGTCTCGTATGGCCTACTGCAAAGCAAGGCGAGAATACAAGCATCTTTTAAAGAGAAAAGAAAACAATGTAATGATGGTCTGTTGACAGAATTACTTCAATCTGTAAGTAGAAAGAAACTCGTGGAGAGCGTGGCAGCAGAGAGTCCTCAGAAGAGAAGCCCCCTTCAAGCAAGTGTTTCGGCCCTTATCTCCTGACACTCTAGGGGGGTTGGGCCACACCCGGTTCATGACTCCGGATGTCCCTCTGCTCCCCCTTTTTTTTCCCATCTTGGGACGAGCCATGGCTGGGATTCGAACCCATGACCCTCTGGACATGCTCATTTTCCACTTAATGACTCGCGCTTTAACCACTGAGCCACAGGGACACCTGATATTTGTAGGGAAATTAAGCCTTATGAAGTTCACTTTTGTTCCTCCTTGACCAGATCCAGCTTGAACACCTCTCTGCCGCTTCTGCCATTGCTTTCTCAGCTGGCAGTGCGGTCTTCATTTGCATCTTGAGGTTTTTCTTTTGGACCCTGATCTTGTCCATCTTTTCTTGGCGTCTGGATTTCTTTGGAGGTGTTTTCTCTTCGGGTAGTTTTGCTCCATAGGCGTCTCTACATGTGGCATACACAATGTCCCCATATGTGGCTAGTTTGTGTTCCAGGGTGCTTTTCCCTATCAGTGCATCGAGTCTTTGGATGATTTTTGCATCCAGTTTCTCCCAATCTTCAGTTTCGTTTGCTCGTAAACAATCAGAAAGAGGTTTGGAACTGTATTAAGAAGATTTCAAGAAAAAGAAAACAACTTGTAAATGATATAAGTCTACAAACATGGTTTCATCATATTAGAGATCTGCTTGAAGGAAACGCTGGTTCTCTTAATGAACTGGGAAATGAAAATCATATCAATGAAACAGATTACGACCATGATGATCTAAACCGTCCCATTTCCAAAGAAGAAGTTTTAGTTGCTCTAAGAAAAGTAAAATCCGCAAAGCTGCTGGACCAGATGGAATCATAGGTGAACTAATAAAAACTGCTTGCCAGTCAAACCTATTCCTAGATTTTTTGGTTAAATTCTTTAATTCCACCAGCCGCCGTGGCGAAGTGGTTAGTGTCGCAGACTCCCGGCTGGGAGGTCGTGGGTTCGAATCCCATCAGAGTCATGTGGGTTTTTCTGCCCCGACCGGCTCCTACCCAGAGTTGGGTTTGCTGAGGACTCAGTTGGGAAGACTGGGACCACACAGTCGAGTTTCATCCACTTAATGGATACGTTTCTGAGAGTGTTGCTCAAATTCCCTGACCAACACTGCAGGTGCCTGTCTCTCGGACCCGGTTGACGCTGGGATATATTATGAAAGGAAGTGTAGAGTACAGCCCTGTCATGTAGTCTCAGACCGAAATGGAAATCCGTAGCATCATCTTAATCATCCTCATTCTCATCGATCAGCATAAAAAAAAGTCTCAAATTCTGTGGCCCTTCACGCCCTGCTCTCATGGTGACCTCAATTTCGATGTCCTCTCCATGTCTGTGGCCTTGGTTTGGTTCCGCTGGGGTCACCGGTATCGGCGAGTCCATGGGGGCTGTCGTTGGACGGGCGTGGTAGCGCCCTCCGGAGGAAGAGCTCACTCACGCCGGCTCCGCGACCAAGCAATTATTGTCGTCAGTAGGGGGCTTAGTAGGTGGTGTCCTGCGTATGTTAGATCAGAACAGGCGCCACTGAACACCACCGAAGTGACTCGGCGGCAGTGTAGTGTCTCCTCCGGTGGGTTGCCTCTTGACGACTTGACACTGACTGCTCCCTGTGGATTGCCGGTGCCGGGGCTGCGGCGGGGCCGACCGGACTGTGGCTGTGGATGGGGTGTCGGAATGAGCGGCGTGGGTGCACTGCCTTTTAGGTGGCGCAGAGGTTGGGACAGCAAAAAAAAAAAAAAAAAAATTCTTTAATTCCTTATTTGATCAAGGGGTATATCCCAGATGTTGGTCCGAATCTACTGTCATCCCATTGTATAAAAAAAGATGATGCAAACAATCCAAATAATTACAGGGGAATTTCGTTGTGTAATGCCTCAAGTAAACTGTACAATGCTATTATCAATAGGATATTGCAGGAGTGGGTGGAAGAAAATAACATTACCGGAGAATATCAAGCTGGGTTTAAGCAAAATTATTCTACAGTTGGTCATATGTTCATGCTAATGGGGTTTATACAAAAACAGTTTTGCTTGAATCGTGAAGTATATGTTGCATTTATTGACTTTGAGAAGGCTTTTGATTCAGTTAATAGAACTTTGTTGTGGCCTATTCTGTTAAAAAAAATAGTATTCATGGGAAACTATATAAAAGTGTTATAAGTATACATGATTGTGTAAAGGCTAGAGTGCGATCTGGTGCTGCTTTAACAGACTACATAAACTGTACATCTTGGGTGAAACAAGGCGATGTCTGTAGCCCTGTTTTCTTTATTCATTAATGAACTAACACAGGAAGTTTTGCATTGCGGCAGGCATGGTGTAAATCTTATAAATGATGGCTTGGAGATTTTCATTCTTCTTTTGGCTGATGATGTGGCCTGGTATCGGAGACAGTAATCGGATTACAAACTCAGATACTTTGCAAAGAGTTGCTGCTTCATTAGAGTTAAAAGTTGATATGGCAAAAAGTAATATAATTGTATTCAGAAAAAGTGGAAATCTCGCGGCACGAGAAAGATGGACATACAATGTATCTATAATGCCTGTCGTCAATGTGTATAAATACTTAGGAATATATTTCTCAACTCGTTTGAGTTTTGTCTTTGCTTACAAGGATTCAGCCAGTAGAGCGAAAAATGCGTTACTGTGCATTCTAAAAAACGTTATCATTGCTAAATAACGACTGTCTTACTTTGTTTTTGAAGTCATTTGATGGCCAAGTTCAACCTATGGTACAGTATGGAGCTGAAGTATAGGGTCTCGATGCTGCTGCTGCTGTACATTGTGAGAAGATCCATCTTTTTGCCTTGAAGAAATTTCTTGGAGTATCGTTGCAAACACCAAATGATTTGGTGTATGGTGAAACGGCTAGATTTCCTATGTATTTGATTTCCGTTATTAAATGTATTCGGTACTGGCTTAAAATTACTCAGATGCAGGATCACAGATTACCACACAAAGCATATCACAGATTACCACACAAAGCATATCACAGATTACCACACAAAGCATATCAAATGCTGTTAGAACTAGATGACAGAGGTAAGAAAAACTGGGTGACTAATGTGAGAATGAAACTCTGTGAATATGGTTTTGGATTAGTATGGATGAGCCAAGGTGTTGGTGATATGAATGTTTTTATCCAGGTATTTAGAGAAAGACTCGTTGATTGCAGTTGGCAAGACTAGAATTCTCATGTACATATTTGAATTATATAGAACATATGATCATTTACGATGTTTACCTGTCTATATGTCAATGAAAATAGACAGACATCTAAAACATATAATGACTAAGTTTAGATTTAGTATCTCTGAACTCTTTACTCATTACTTTCGTTATAGATAGTCATCTAATGGAAAATTGACCTGTCCACTATGTCGAAATACAAAAGAGGATGAAATTCATTTTGTATTGGTTTGTCCAGTATTAAAAGATCTTAGAGAGCAGTTCATCCCACAGAAGTATTTCAAGAACCCTTGCCTTTTCAAATTAACCTCGTTAATGTCATCATCAAATGAAAACACTGATTAAGTGACTCAATCACTCTAATCAATGTTAACAAAACCAATACCTCTACATATTAGACATCAATAATTATAAACAGTAAGTTTGGAGTGGGGGCCTGAATAGCTCACTCGGTACAGCACCAGACTCGTAATCCTGGTGATTCTGGATTGCGGGTTCGAATCTCAGATCGAAAACTCAACAAACATACTATGGTATTGCAAAGCAGCCTTTATCTGGGATAGCATTCTGCTTAAAACCGAAAAGGCACAGGAGTCGAGTTACCACTTTCCGAGGTCACTGAGGAGAAACAATCAGGTTTCGAAATACCAGTATCTGAACAGGAGTTGTGATATGTTAGTGAGTACCCTCCCCTTTGGAGGCTGTCTCCCCCTTGGAGACTATAAGCTTGCTGAAGGCTCATTATGAGAAGCATTTATTATTCCCCATTCACCCACACCAGCACATACTGTTAGTTAGGCAGAATAATCTACCACTGCAGATATGAATGCTTATCTCCCCCTATTTCTTCAATCTAAGACATAAGACCAAGCTTTGTTTATAATTGAATATTTCTTGCAGTCATTGCAACACCAAGCTGCTCTGTAAGTTGCTGGAATGGTGCTCGGTTACTTATCCTTGGAATTTATTAGTTTCTTATATATATATATATATATATAGAGAGAGAGAGAATGGTACTGAGGATCAGCGCAATCTTAAAAACAGTGCTCAACCACAGTGGGAGCGACATTTGTTATATTAAAAGCAAGTTAAAATCAAGCTTCTAAAAACATCAACAAATTTGTTTCACGCTGTCCTGACGACCGCACAGCGTGAAACAAATTTGTTGATGTTTTTAGAAGCTTGATTTTAACTTGCTTTTAATATAACAATATATATATATATATATATATATATATATATATATATATATATATATATATATTGAAGACTAAAAGTTTTCAGTTTTAGATTACTAGTTTCGTTAAAAAAACAAACAAACAAAACTGTGAAACCAAAAAAGAAAATCGGTGTATTTTTAAAAAGCACTTAGAATCAAAGAAAATGCCATTATATTTATTGGATATTGAACAGTAATTCAGAATAACGCAGAGCAGTCAATGTGGTTGGAATGGAGCTGTTAAAGCACACCTCGTTATGAGAGGCAATGTGTTTTTATTGAATAAACTCTTTGTATTCCTATTTGCTCTCTCTCTCTCTCTCTCTCTCTCTCTCTCTCTCTCTCTCTCTCTCTCTCTCTCTCTCTCTCATTTCATTCTTTCTTTCTTTTTTTTGTTTTTACTTCCTTTTCCTACTGTAAGCTCTGTCCACTAGTTGCATTTAAACAGACTTCGGCATTCCTGTCGAAATTTGATGGAACAAAAGCTGTAGACCAGAGGATTAATGAAACTGTTGATGAAGTAAGATCTCAGTCCAGTGTGGTATCCATTAATGCCCAACGCTTCAACAAGAGGACCCATGCCCTCACGAGAGAACACAGACACTAAGGTGAGGTGAGGGAGATAGTTGATGATGAAGATGACGGTGAGCACAAACATCATGAAGGTGGTTCGGTTTGGGATTTTCCTAGCTGAACCTCGCTGTTTGGAGGTGGGCTTTCTGTGGCTGACACAGGCTTTGGCTTCAATGGCTGTTTGTCTGGTCTGTGACTGAACTGCACTGGAACCGAATGGCTTTTTCCCATCCTGCTTCGGGTCAGGCAGTTTTCGGCCGTTGCTCTGTATCTTAACGCCAGGGAGAGAGTTGCCATTCATGTTGGGTGAACCAGTTTCGATTCCGAAGTGTCCATTCTCAGCGTTAGTCGTGGGTTTATGATAGTCAGCAAAGCTGGCATCAGAGTCTGGGGACAGATTGTCGACACAGTCTTTGCTAGGTGCAGAATGAATTTTGTTCGGACGCTCAACCTGGTTATTCATCTCTGTTTTCAGGTCTTTACGGCTGTTTTCATGGATTGGAGTATTGTCAATCACTGTTTCAGGCAGATTGCCTTTGGCTTTGTCAGAGGGTTGATTATTCTGAACTTTTTTGATGTCCTTGCCAGCTGCGGCGTCCATGATGATAGCCGTGTTCTTCCTGTGCAGCCACAGCTGTCGCGCTATCAGCACATAGGACACCAGCATCAGCCCTATACACACAATCAGAATGAGGCCGGTGATCACGTTGTAGATGAAGAGGAACAAGGACTCGGCGTACATGTCTTCCACGGAGCATTCCCGCCCTGTAATGTGGCTGCCTTCATAGCGAACAGTCCTGGGGCCAGCCAGGATGGTGAACGGCACAGTGATGGCGAGAGCTGATGCCGAGACCTCCACAAGCACCACGACAGCGTGTCTGACACTGATAGGGTTGGACTCCGGACTGCAGATGGCCCTCTGACGGTCAAAGGCCACGGCCACCAGAATGTAGGCCGACGTGAAGGTCAGGAAGCCCTTCACAGCGCGGAAACTCTTGCACAGCCAACGTTCCTCAAAGGTGTTGTAGAACCGGAGCTCCACAATGTCTATCGGCAGAGACAGCGTGTTCTGCATCAGGTCGCAGACGCTCATGGCCAGAATGTACGTTCTGGTCACGCTGGGTTTGAACCTCTTGTAATACACCATGAACACCAGGCTGTTACCCACTAGACCACACAGGATGCCGATGGCGAGGTAGGACAGTGTGGGGACCAGAGTTGCTACAAACTGCTTGTTCTTGATTTCCAAGTAGTCCTCCATGTTGAGGAGGATGGAGACGGTCTGGTGCAGTGTCTGGTTAGAAGTGGGAACCTGTGTGGTGACATCTCCATGGGAAACTGGAAGTGCAGTGCTCGCCATTGTCTGTATTTCTCTGATAGAAGCTACTTTGAGCTTTCCTTAACTGAGTGCTCTTTGTAAGATCAACAATTCACGAAGTTTTAAGAGTCAAACAATAAAATCTGCAGATGTGATCCTCACTGTTTATACACCCAGTCGAAGGAGAACCTGCAACAACACACATCAGCAGTCAGTGTAGCTCTCTGTCTGTCTGTTTGTCTTCTGCCTGTCTGTCTGTCTGTCTGTCTCTCTGCATAGGTGGTTCACACAGCAATAAAACTTGTTTCTTGATTTATCATGAGAAAGCGCTGATCCCTCTACCCCCCTCCCCCCCCCCCTCTCCACACACACACACACACATGACTGGCACCATGTCCTGCTGTGATTTCAAAGAGAGTTCACTTACCGGATTACTCCGAGCCAAACCCTCTTCTTCCAACCTCTAAAAACTTCATCGAATGATGTAAGAGTGAACAGACCTATAGACAGCGATTGTTCAATATACTGTTACGACACGAAAAGCAAGACTGTCACATGAGATAACGTGATACGGACAGCCTAGTCAACCAGGCCTATGCATACAGCGCGGCACTGTGAATACCTGACAGATCAGGTACGCCACCAGCAACGAGGTGCTACTGCTCGAGATTCTGGTGATGCTATCAACAGTTGGTTTGAAAGATCTCGACGACATCGGTAAGGTGGTAAACATGGCCAACGACAGCAGCAACAGTTAACTCCTTTCACTGAATTATGAAAAGTGAGGGCAAAGCCACGCTTTTGAATGGATTTCCCACTAAAGGTATGATCTACCTTGTGTGCTCCAAGATGAACTGCTTCAGAGCAGTGATCTAGTTGCAAGACTGCTGGCGGATATCTAAACATATGTGAAAAAATTATTGTTAAAGCTCTGCCCAAAAAACGTTGACAAAAAAAATCACAAGACAAAACACGACGCGTTTTGACCTCTTAGTCTTCTTCAGGCAAGAAATACAATCAGGAAAACAAAAATGAACGAGCAACTGGATGAAAATAAGTGATTGCTTGTTCATTCTCGTTGTCCTGAGTGTTGTACATCTTGCTTGAAGAAGACCTATGAGGTCGAAACGCGTCGTGCTTTGTCTTGTCATTAGTTTGTCAACGTTTTTGGGGCGGAGCTTTATCAATAAGTTTTCAAATTTGCTTTAAAGCAACCACAATGGCAGCAACAGAGGCAGGGCCAGAGCAGTTGTATGTAAATTCTAAGTTCCAGCAGACCAGACGTTCATGCTGGCAGTCAGAGCAGTTGTATGTAAATTCTAAGTTCCAGCAGACCAGACGTTCATGCTGGCAGTCAGAGCAGTTGTATGTAAATTTTAAGTTCCAGCAGACCAGACGTTCATGCTGGCAGTCAGAGCAGTTGTATGTAAATTCTAAGTTCCAGCAGACCAGACGTTCATGCTGGCAGTCAGAGCAGTTGTATGTAAATTCTAAGTTCCAGCAGACCAGACGTTCATGCTGGCAGTCAGAGCAGTTGTATGTAAATTCTAAGTTCCAGCAGACCAGACGTTCATGCTGGCAGTCAGAGCAGTTGTATGTAAATTCTAAGTTCCAGCAGACCAGACGTTCATGCTGGCAGTCAGTAATAAGAAAAGGAAACTGCAGAGGAGAAGAAAGAAGTAGAGAAAACAGAGCAATTCTGCAATGATACCAATCTGCCATTCAGAATAATATCAAACATTGAAGCTAGATACTCCTACAAAGAAGAGGTGGCAATGATAACATAACAACACAGTGTTCTCACTCTTGTGTCCAAAGTAAACTCAAAGACGTACAAATGAAGAATGCTGGAGGTGAAGGGTGAGTTCATTGCACATGTAACGCACAACAGTCGTCCAGCCTCGTTCAGATTGTACGTCGTGTTTGGCATTTCAGATAGCCTCAGTAATCGACATGTTAAAGTACGCCTGGGTCTAGTTAGCAGTATAAGTGATTTGTGTGAAGCTGTAGGATCCGTTCCTTGCATTTAAGGGTGAGGTGGAGGCTGACTGACTATTCACCACAGTCTTCATCGCGCCCAGAATGTGTGAACGCGTTTGTGAATACGAGGCAGTCGACCCACTCTACTCGAGATTCCAGACTGGGGTTTATCAACGTGCGGTCACTAAGACTTTCATCCTTAACATGTTCTCAGGCCAGTTGGGCTCTGTTGGTAGGCTGTGCTTGCTAGGTGATACGGGGCTATGCTTTCCGTTTCCTATTTACCTCCCTGTATTAAACTTGTAGCGTACAAGTGACTTATTGAACTTGCAGCACATTAGTGACTTCTTCACACCACATCTTTTAGTGAAGGGGCGGGGATGTGTCTCTCACAGTTTGTCGCTAGCCGCTATGAATGACTTACTTGACTTAGTCCTCTGAATTCCCTGGGGAACATAGGGCCGCAACCACACTCTTCCAGCAGACACGGTTTCGGGAGATCTTCTTCAGCTCGGCCCACGTCATTCCGGCGGCCTTCACTTCTGCGTCGGTACTCCTTCGCCATGTCTGTCTTGGTCTTCCCACTTTTCTTTTGCCCTGAGGGTTTCATTCAAGCGCTTGTCTTGTGATGTTGGATGGAGACTTTCTGAGGGTGTGGCCAATCCATCCCCACTTCCGTTTTCTGATTTCTAATTCTATTGGAACTTGCTTGGTCTTGTTCCACAGTTCTGTGTTGGCAATAACATCTGGCCATCTGATGTTCACAATGTTTCGCAGACATCTGTTGATAAATGTTTGGAGTTTGTGGGTGTTTGTCTTTGTTGTTCGCCACGTTTCAGAACCATACAGAAGGACAGATTTCACATTTGAGTTGAAGATTCTGATCGTGGTGTGGAGTGAGAGGGCAGAGGAATTCCAGATAGGCCGTAGCGTAGTAAAGGTGTGCCTGGCTTTATAGATGCGGCTCTTGATATCCTCATCCGTACCTCCATCTTTGCTGACCACACTGCCGAGGTAGACAAACTGGTCAACTTCAATGATGTCTTCCTGTTGTAGTCGTAGTGGGTCTCGTTGCTGGTTGTTGACTCTCATGGCTTCTGTTTTCTTTGTGTTGATTTGGAAGCCCGTCTTTCCTGCTTCTTCTGCTACCCGGCACAGTTTCTCTTGTGCGTCTTGCTGTTTGTGGGAGAGAAGGCTGATGTCGTCGGCGAAGTCCAGGTATTCCAGTTGCTTGGTGAAAGTCCTCTTGCCGTCTGTAGACTGCCGCATTATCCAGTCAACGACCATCAGGAAAATTGTTGGCGATAGTAGACACCCCTGACGGACGCCGGTTTGTACAGTGAAGGGCTTCGTTAGCTTCCCGTCGTGGACGACCTGGCATGTGGCATCCTCGTAGAGTGGCTGAATGATGGCAACAAACTTGGGTGGGAAGCCATAGTGGTGCATGAGTTTCCAGATGGTATCTCTGTCGATGCTGTCAAACGCCTTCTGGAAATCCACAAATACTGCGTACAAGGGGGTCTGCCACTCCAGAGACTGCTCGATGATAATTCTCATGGTGGCAATTTGGTCCGTACATGATCTAGCCGCTATGAGGGTTGAGGTTTTCTTCCGAACAATTTCAGTCTCTGGTACTTTGGCTGCAATGAGAAAGCTTATGGGATTCCATTTCCACTGGCACTGAATAGTTCCTCTCCAAGCAACTCTCCTTCTCAGGACTAATACGGGCTGCCAACACTGCTGCTGCCTTCCAGTGAATGAGAGCTGGCACAGAATTCAGCTGAAATGTCTCTGGGCCCGGCTCAGTCACTTACCGGAAAGAGGCCATTATGGTTTCCACCTGGCAGTCCGTATTGCCTGTACTGGTGCGGTGCTGCCTGTTCATAAATTCTACCAGCTTATGCCAGTCTCCATGAGGTCCCCATAGTCATGCCATTGCCTGCCACAGTGCCCATGTGTCCATCCACAAAACACGGCATCTAACTTAGGTGACAACCATCATCAAAAGATACAGAGCAGGTGGTAAATAAAGGCATGAACCTTTGGCATGGTTTCCTTCCTCCACACTGCCAGGATCTCAACACTTCCGGGCTCTCTTTGAGGTTCCTCAGCATGTGAACCTGGCCTCCTTTGCCTTCTCGGTTCTGCAGCGACGTAGCGATGTGCTCTTGCGAGGAGTCTTGGCACCCTGAATCTCAGTACAGGGCCTTAAGCCTTCGCCCGTTTCCGAGTAATCCATGCGGTCTGACACTGACAACTGTTTCCTAAAAAAGGGATGTCCTGGCCATTAAGGCGACAGTTCTTGTCAGAGGGGCATGCTACCAGTTGGAACCTTGTCAGAAGATACTCCGTTCATTAAAGAACTTCTGCAGGAACCTGAATGCATGCATCGCGATCCTCATTACGTCGGCTGGAAGGCACAATACCATGTCTGTCTGAGTATCCCTGGATTATACTTTTTATGGTGATTCTCCTGATTTCCCAGCTGTGGGTAAACCTTTTCTTTTGACATCTTAAGCTGCTCTTCCTATGGTCCTGTGATTTCATGAGCAGTGGAACCTGGCCTGTCAGTATGGCATTGGGCATTGGACCATATGTCACCAACAACGGGGATCATGTTCTAGCAGCATCGTGTCCTTGATGGGAGTGACATAGAGCGTTTCCACACATGTGGCCTGGCTAATTCTCATTTGCTCTGGGACAGTGATGACGTCTTCAGCTGTAGACACGTGGCAACAACATTTTCAGACTTTGCATCTTCTCGAGAATGTGTCATAGACTGACGCTGCAAAGACACAAAACTGGGATGCAGAGTCTACCTTGACCTTGACTGGGACCCTGCCATTTGAGAATTGGAATCACAGTGGAACTGGTCCTGACACTCAAGATGTGAATGACTTCAGGCCATTCTCACTGTGATTCCAATGGATTAGCATGAAAAACCCCATCTAGCCGGAGCTACCACTTCAAATGTCTACTACTTCAGAGGCAACATTTTGTGCAGAAATGTTGCCTTTCCCCAGTGTAAGGATTTAACAAACAGATCTATAGAATCAAAACAGTTTGAACTGAAACCCTCAACAAGATAACGATGTTAAATTTCGACATTACAGGCGCACCGTTTCATGCCCATGTTGTGGCATTTTCTCTCTCTGTTTCACTGTTAAACTGACCGATGTGGCAAACTTGCTTTGGGCGTTCTCACCAGCAGCATCTGCCCATAAAACAGTGAGGCGACTCTCGCCGTGAGCAAACTCTAAACACATATTATTTCCCTTGGATATTTTTTAACATCGTCTATTCGGATAGACTAGTCTGCTGACAGGCCTAGTGGATGTCGAAATATCTGGAATATTTCAAGTAACGTTCGTGCATTTCAATGAAAAGAAAAGTGAATGACAGTTGGGCTTTTCAGACTTTAATTTTCGATCATTTAAACAAAGATCACAGAGCTTTCCCTTCTCGAGACTTCAGACAAAGATGTGCCCAGACAGACAGTCTAATGACATCAAATCTGTATACAGGTCATGTGTAATGACGAAACTTGTGAGCTTGCGAAATAGGTGTGTTTGTTGTCTAGATATGATGAAATTCATATCCCCGTTGCCTCTCGTTCGTCAATTTGTGACTTCAATCTTACGTCGTCAACCAGTCCATGCCAACTCTTCAGCATCTTTAAAACAGAGTTTTTTTCTGTAACACAGTGTGTACGAGCTGTTTGAAAAATTGAAAGGGCCACCTGACCTGGCAAGATAGGCCAGAAAAACAGTTGGAATTTCCTCTCGTAAATTACAATGCTGCTGCCATTTTGAAAGTTTGACAAAGATTTCGTGCGTAAGCTCTTACACTGTTCATCAGTGAAGCGTTGAGCAAATACTTAGCCTTGTGTAGGATCAGGACCAGGGTAATATTATAAGGTCAACAAGGCCTCAAGTTTCTTGATCTTGTGTTCTTTCACATGACGTTTTATTGTACCGGTCGTTTTGAAACCTTTCTTTCTGGACAAAGGCATATTGTTAGTTTATTACATAGAATAAGGTTCGGTGCTTGAAAAACAAAATATTCTAAGAATGTTCAGTGTGTTTGTTTATTTCCATTCCACACGTTCTTTTTTAACTGGCAGATTCTGAATATGCTATATTTTGACAAGCAGTGTTTTTAGACAATAGATCATCTGCTGGTTCTGTGTTATACAATCAGTCACTTAAAGGGTATGGCATGGGATGAATTGCATTGAATAGTCCTATTGGCCATCCGCTATAAAATTGATTTTAAAGTTTACGATTATTTAATGCTGTAATGTAATGTAATATAGTCATGTATGTATAAGTAGGTGTGTTTGTATGTGTGCGCATATTTCTTTATGTTATCTGTGCGTGAGCGCGCGCGAGTGCGTGTTTTGCCCTTATTTCCCCCCCCCCCCGTGTAATATCACTAATAATGGCGAAAAGAAACGTTAAACAGAAGATGCATTCATTATTGTACTGATTCGGTTATCATGGCAGAGTCAATAGACACCCCGTCGCTGCCACACGGCAGACCTCCACTGATGGGTATGCCCAAAGCAATTTAGCACTAGTAGGAAGAAACTCTAGGGACGGCTTGACAGCAGAAGGTCTTCAGAGAAGAACCCCCCCCTCCCCCCGACAAGTGTTTTGGCCCTGAACTCCTTACACTCTGAGGGGGCCGGGCCGCATCCAGGTCATGACTCCCAGATGCCCTTCTACTGCCAACTCTTCTTTTCCCGGCGCTGCCGGATTCGACCCCAAAACTTTTGGACGGGTGGGCGTCTTAAGGCGTGCTTTTTTAGACGGATATCTTGCCTCACTGCTAACGGGACACCTGTTCTAAGTTGGGAAATTTAAGCCTTAAGAAGTTCACTTTTGTTCCTCCTCGACTAGCTCACGCTTGAACTCGTTTCGGCTGCCTCTGCCATTGCCTCCAGGGTTCTGGTCCTCTTCTTACCTGAAATCCCGAGCTGCTTCATGAGGTCATAGGCTGTTGAGCCTACACATCCCCCTGCTCCAACTTCCTTCCATCATTTGCCCTAACGATTCAACCGGTCAGAGAAAATGTCCAAAAACTGGTGTTAGAGAACTTAAGCGGTGGACCTGGAATGCAGACAGTCGATATCCCAATGGTCATCCTGGCGTAAGCATCAAGTCACATATTTGACTCTCTACATCTATTTGTTTGAGCCATTATTTACCCAAGAAAAGATAACACGATTTGTTCCCCTGATTTTTCTTTTTCTTCTCCGGGACAGGACTATTTGTTAAGCGATGCTCGGCGATAATCGTGCAAACAAACGCATTTCAGGTGGCTGTCATTATTATTTTTTTTTAGACTGGTTTAGGTTTAAACATACACATCTAGTTGCAAAGTGAGACATCTAGTTGCAAAGTGCCTCCTTGCGCTGAACTCTGAAGCGATCTGAAGCGATCAAAGCTAAGTGAATTTTCGTTATTTTATTCGTTTGTTTCTCACCTGAAGAAGACCTAAGAGGTCGAAACGCGTTGTGTTTTGTCTTGTGACTCGTTTGTCCACGTTTCTCAGGGCGGTTCGCTAACATTTATTTAAGATTAAACATACACAGTTTTTGCTGGACGAATATTCCAATGCTTGGTGACTGCTGGACAGGTAGAGTATACATGGAAATTAGTTGTGCCGCACTTTGTTACCATATCAGCTCATTGTCCATGGGTTCTTAAACAGGCGTGCATTTTTTGACAAATCTTTTCATTGGTTGGGTCAGTACTACGGAAAATGATATTTTGAAGACGTTTATCCGTTCCACCGCAATCGTCCATACTTAAGAGTTAGCAAATTT
>CM065742.1:43227982-43247982 GCA_033310375.1 Conus canariensis
CTGCTCTCCCTCATTCTCCTTCTCGGCTTCCCTCACCTCATCAAACATGGAATACCCGGTTGCCTCGACAATATCATCCTGTTGTTGTAGGTCACAGATAGGAATGTGGAAAACGGATCTCTTTAGTTAAGTCAATTGTAAGCAGAAAACCATACAGTGAATGCTATTGATGTCTCCAGACTACATGTTTCTTCTCATAGGACTAGAATAACGTCTGATGCTCAGGAACGGAACTGGAGAGAAAGAAGTCTGTAGACTTCTCAAGTTAACACATGCACAACGTTTTCCAAATGTGTGTCATGGAAACAACAATCAGCAAATGAAAACAGAACTAGTTTTGAACGGACAAGTCTTCTTAAAAAAGTACAAAAACCATCAACGAATTTCCACCACTTTCTCCTCCGTTCGTTTTCAATAACATTTTCTTAGACTGGGAAAGACAAAAATACACACTCAAGCTGACAAACAAGCAAAAAGGCCAAGGAAAGCTGAAACAGTTAAATACTTTGTTTTGAGCTGAATACATTGACACATGTCCCTTGATATAAATGTTGCAAGTTAGGCTGTTGGGGTTTCCCCTCCATGGTGTAACTGGATTACTCTTTCACCTTTGTCTCTGAAAGCGTTTCAAGCATAGTCACATTGTATCTCTTTGGAAACCTTAGATCATGCTTCAGTTATTACAGCAATCAAACTGTGATTTGATGTAACACAACAACAACAACAAGAACAAAAACAATCTGCAATTGGAGTCATATGTGTTGATATAGTTGGTATGTAGGAAACGTATGTGTGATGCCCACACCATTGTTATGAACAACTTTGTTCTGCTTACAGTCATCAGATTCTGTCCCTTTTGTCAGCTAGTGAAGTTTAATCTACGAGTTTTTACACAGATATCGGCAAGACAGAGACAAGTCAAGTTCATCTATGTTGTAAGGAAACGGAGAATTTGAACAGGTTGTGTGTATGTCGTAGTATTTGCCGCACATCTTGCTCTGGACTATTGCAAGTAAATAAAAAATCATAAAAAAAATGTTCAGACCATCATCCACACAGCAGACAATTTTTCTCGTTGTTCTTCTGGACTGCAACAGTGTGGCAGTTTTTTTTTTTTTTTTTTTTTCCAAAAAGGTGAAAGATATTATCCAGTGCTTAAGTATAGTTTTTTAAAGGGGCTTCAGCAAAACTAGGTAGCCTCTTTGAGGAAGATATTGCTGACGGGACTGATTCCACGGTGTGTTCTGTTGTGTATAGTGCATTACTGAATGCAGTGTTAGGACATGCACTGTTCACCCTGTGCCCCTGAACGTATGTCTCATGTAAGTGATGTGTCCAGTGCACTGATGTATTATCGGTGGCACCGACATGTCTGAACTGGCTGCTTGATGATTTCCAGCCTGCTCTGTCCAACAGTCCAAGCTGTATAGATGGCTTTAGTTACAATCCCCTTCCTTGCTCTCTACAGCAATGCCAGAGCCTGTGCATGTCTAGGGGTGTGTCACGGTGAATATTGCCAGTTCGTCAGCACAACGAGAGGGACAGATTCTCCACGATTAGGACTTAGTGAACTCTCCATAACAGACGACTGTGACTCTCCTCTAACAGGACATATGGGATTCTACATGTAATTTAAAGCAATGTTTACATTAAAAATATCACGATAATACGAACCTTTTGTGAGGAGGTGTTATGGTCAGTTAAACAAAGAATTCATGCATAGATAAATAGATATATGCTTCTCTCTGCCTCTGTCTGTCTGTCTGGCGACTGTGAAATTAGTTTCAAAGTGAGGTGAGTGCAGGCGGAAAAAAGGTTTTGAAAGAAAATTGAAGTAAATACACCAGATAACAGGAAGAAACAAAGTACAAGACACAACACGACGCGTTTGAACCTCGTAGGTCTTCTTCAGGCAAGAAAAAAACATCATTCAGGACAATGGAAACGAAGAACGAGCACTCTTCTCAAATTCTTTGCAAGATGGGCCTTGAAGGACAAAGAGGCGAGTAAGAAGATTGTAATGATGATAACAGCAATAACGATAACAACAACTGCAATAACAACAACAGCAACAACAACAATAATGATAATGATAATAAAAATAAAAATAATAATAATAATAATAATAATAATAATAATGATAATAATAATAATGATGATGATGATGATCATCATCATCATCATAACGATGATGATGATGATGATGATGATGATGATGATGATATTGAAAAAAAATAACAAAGAGAGGATAACAACAACTTTTGGTTATAATATGACGATAGTAATTGTGGTATGGATAGTGACTATATGACGATAGTAATTGTGGCATGAATAGTGACTATATGAGAAAAGTAATTGTGGCATGAATAGTGACTATATGACGATAGCAATTGCTGTATGAATAGTGACTATATGACAATAGTAATTGTGGTATGAATAGTGACTATATGACGATAGTAATTGTGGCATGAATAGTAACTATACAGACAGAAAGGGGAGAAAGGAGAAGGGTTACAGGTTTGTCCAACAGCACGATTGTAGCAGCAACAGTGTTAGTGGCGATGACGACGGTGATTATATATGGTAATGATGATGATGGTAAGAACAATAATGATGATACGGAATTAACAATGTGAGACGACTGCAGGCGAAATCTTAAAAACAAAACAAAACAAAAAAACAAAAACAACCCCCCCAAAAAAAAACAAACAAAAAAAACAACAAAAAAAAAACAATAAAAGCCAAAGGACAAACGAATCAAAAGACAAAATACGACCGTTTCCACCTCTTAGGTCTTCTTCAGGCAAGATGAACCGCATCCAGGACAATGAAAATGAAGAACGAGCAATCATTTATCTTTGTCGAATTCGGCGCAAGATGGGCGTTGAATGAAAACGAGGTCATCGGGAAGGAGACAAAGATAAACGATTGCTCGTTCTTCATTTTCCTTGTCCTGAGTTTGTTCATCTTGCCTGAAGAACTGAGAAGTCGAAAGGGTCGTGTTTTGTCTTGTGATTCGTTTGTCTATGTCGTTCGGCGGAGTCATTATATATACTTTTCAAAATTTGCTTCTATGCGGGAAACGGGGTTCAACCCCAATGTAAACCTATGTAACCCATTCCGGGAGTGTTGAGGTATGCTCGGTAGAGTGACAGAGAGGTCTGTTCGTCTAGTCTTGCTGAGTGTTCCAAGGTCAAGAAGGCATGTTGTTTGCAAGACAATTAAGTCCGAAACGCCGTATCCTTACTGTCTCACACACTGTTCTAATGTGTACCGTCATTAAACTGCTTCCTGTACAAAGTGTGGTTTCACCGTCTCACAAACAGTTCTGAGGTGAAAAGGATGTATGTACTGTCAGTAAACTAATTCCCGCAGAAAGTTTGCTTTCACTGTCTGACATGAGTGTTCTGAGGTGAAAAGGGCATGCCTACTGCCAGTAAACTAGTTCAGGCAGGCGCTCTGCTCTCACTGCCTCAGTTCCCATATCCTTGAATGATAGGTACCTTCAAGTGTTTTCAGCCAAGATTGGTTTATTATCTATACCAAACTTCTCTTGACCTAACACACATGATATGTTATTGGCTGATATGTATAAACGATGCGAGTCTATGCAATCCCCTTCTCTCTCTCCCTCCCTCCCCCCCTCTCTCTCTCCCTCTCTCTCTCTCTGTCTGATAATTTGCAGCCTTATCGTAGTTGGAGGGCTTGTGTGGCCCAGGGATCCCTTGGACTATGCTGACAAGGACATCACTACCTTCATGGATTGCTAGTTTTCCAAAAACGCTTCTATTCCTGTAAAGCCAGGCTGCTTACTGGCCTAAGCACAACATGGTGGGAGTTGATTCTCCTGGTAGGGTCTCCCACGTCAGACAGGCCGAGGGTGAAGGTCCAGCCTAACAGTTACCTGCCTGTCATCCACTGTACCTTCATTCCCCGAAATTAGTTTATCTTCAGCTGCCCGTGCAGTCTTTTTCCCTACATTCTTCTTGCCTCAGCAGTCTCCTCTATACTCACTATGTTGGCCATGTGGTACGTCCTGTGAAGGGGAAAATGGGATCCTGGAGGTTGAGACCACTCATGTTACTGTGGAGCATTGATACACCTCTTTGGCCTGAAGTTGTTCTAGATAGGAGGACGAAGTCGCCTACTTTGATCGAGGGGCTGATGTGTATTTGTTATTTGTTTTGAATGCTCGCGTAAAGTTTCTTACAATATTTGTAGTGCGTCTCCTTCGTAATTATCTGTATTGGTTATATCTGTGTATGTGCATGGATATTATACCAGATTACGCCATTTCGAAGGAAAATGCCTCTGTTAAAATTGCGAACAGTTTCATTGGTATATTTCAGTATTATACGTGAGATTTTGTCAGATTCTGCGAATTTACCACTTTTTGAAATTCTTCTTACTTTTTGACTGTCACTTCCCTCGGTTACTAGATCATTTATTAACGCTCTTCAAGCTTGTTTATCTTTTTATTTTCATTTCTCCAGGTTTTGTAATCGCATCCTTAAAACAATAATTTAATAAAAAAAAAAAAGCACCAGGATTTATGTTCATACCACTGATTTAATTTGATTCCATCGTAGATTGCTGCTTTTTTGTATTGAATATTTTGATTTGTTTACCAGAATAATCTAGAGCAGCATGTGGTATGGTAACTTTTTGATCTTTACTTGTAACTGTCTGATCGTAACATTCTGATCTTTGCCATTACACACCCATCTTTTTGTCAATGCCTTGGGTTGCACATTCAGCAGAGCTTTTTCTTAGTATAGTTATTTTTGTTCTTATTTACCTTCTGGTTTACTTCTGTGAAAATTCTCGATGCCTTTTAATCGTATTTTTCTTCTGGTCACATTCATTGCCAAAGCAGTCATCCACATCTTTCTTCCATCTATCAGCCATCCTAACCATACATAAAGCAGCACAATAATATCTGAACACCTCCAAACATCTTCAATTCCACTTGCATCTTTTAAAAAATCCGAAGTAAGGGAGAATTATCGAAGAAACTTAAACCCTCACATGGAAGATACGGTTTCCTCGCTACGGTCAGTGGTGTAGTTTAGCAGCATTCTACAGGAAACAGGCATGTCGAAACTGAACAAACTGAAGACACACACAAGGATTCAGATATTTTCTCTGGCACTACAGATATATCTCACCGATTGACTGCATTGTTTTATGCAAGAAATGACTGTGACGATTTCCAGCTACGCAAACTCTGAAATGCTTGTCAAGAACTTAGGCTCTGTAATGGTACCAACAACTGAATGTTGCAGATTGCACTTATATCATTGTTGGCTGTTTTGTGACCAAGCTCAAATACAGATATGAAATGCTTGATCCTATCTGTTAAAGGTTAACACGATTTGAGCTCATGCAAACAGACTACTAGGCATGGTGAAGTACAGCTATTCAACGGGAACATTGCCACTGCCAGTCGACCCCAATCTGATAGAATAGAATGAAATCGTTCAACCAAGCTCACAACCCTACAGCCAATACAGAAACAAAACAAGGTTGGTTTCAAAATAAGGTGACTGCAGCAGAAATTGAACAAAAGCAGCATGAAGTCAACAGTCCACTTTCAGAACGTTTGTAGACTTAGCAAACAAATAAGAGAGAGAGAGAGAGAGAGAGAGAGAGAGAGAGAGAGCGAGCGAGAGGAGAGAGAGAGGAGAGAGAGAGAGAGAGAGAGAGAGAGAGAGAGAGAGAGGGAGGGAGGGAGGGAGAGAGACGGAGAGAGACAGAGACAGAAGCAGAGAAATCAACATCCCCGGGGGCATGTTATGAATGCTTGATATATGTATCTTTCTCCAACACAACTTCAAGCCTGTTTGCTGAGAATGATGTTTGTACTGGAAATCAGGACATTAAAAAAAAATCGAACTGACAATAACTATTTGAGTATTGAACATTTTGATCAAAACGCTCTGATGCAATATAGTTATTTTGTCAACTTTCTTTGATGTCGCAGTTTGATTAAACTGGTTATGCCACTCACACATACACGCACACGCACACGCACGCGCGCGCGCGCGCGCGCGCCACACACACAGAGAGAGAGAGAGAGAGAGAGAGAGAGAGAGAGAGAGAGAGAAAGAGAGAGAGAGAGAATATTTAAAAGCATGGTCATGTTGCCGCGTTAAGCTTACGCCGCGCATTTGGGGAAACATATGTAAGTTGTATGAGATATCTCGATTACAAACAAAATGCTATATAAATTTGATTTTTCATAAAGATTCGCGACGCTTTGAACTTTTCTTACGGACCTAGTCAGCTTGCTGCAAAAGAGATTCCGTCAGACATGTTATGGAAGTGCAAAAAGAAGTCTTACGAAGAGAAAGAAGATGGATATACCAGCGTAATATGTCGTTTCTGTATTGCTGAACATTTGATGTCTCTCCTGAAACACGCACGCACGCACGCACGAACACACACACACACACACACACACACACACACACACACACACACACACACACACACACACACACACAAAGTTAAAGACTAGGAAGTGGGGAAACACTATGTCTGAACAATATCCTTCTTTACAGTTCAACAAAGACATTGAAGTTGCCTGTGCAACACATAGGTGTTGTCCTATGTTCCTAACCAATCAGCGAGCCTCCTCCAAGAAACCCTGATGGACCGCCAGTGGGCTCAGTTTGAAATTGGCCGCAGATTTGTGTTTATTACTACCTCTAACACATCTCTGTTGCCAGTTTTAAAAGTGGGTGTCTTTGCCAGAGGTATACATCTATTGTAGGAAAATCACAGGTGACATTTACCTTAAAGGAAGCTCTCGAGGCAGTTAAATGTGATGATGAAGTGATGTGTAGGGGCTGCCTGCAATCAGGACATTCAATGTGAACATGGCAGCAGAGGAACAGAATGAGGAGGTCAGTTTTGAAGCCATTGTGGAACAACCCGTGGAGACCGAAAGGAAGGGGGTTGGGGTGGGTTGCGGGAAAGAACGGAGTCAATGGGAGAGTGCGGAGGAGGGGGTGGGGGTGCGAGGAGGGGGGGTGGGGGGTGGGGGGGGGCTCGGTTAGCACCAGCCAGCCGACTCTCGCAGCAAGACGAGGTCGTGCCTGTATATATCATCAATACCACGAATCTCAGCAGAGAGGAAGGAAAGGGTGGGATCGTGCCAGCGTCAAACCGCATGATAACTGTCCCCATGGTTCTCATGGAAAACAGTCATCCTTCTCCAAGATAACAGTGACAACGCCTCTTTGCACGGGAAATCATATATTATCACTGTAATCTTGAAGGATGGTCACAGTTTTCCTCGGAAAAAAACAATGCTTGCATGTTCGTTTTAAAATGTTTTGGACCAGGGCACAGAAGAGCGAAGGAGGGAGAATGTGTGTGTGTGTGTGTGTGTGTGTGTGTGTGTGTGTGTGTGTGTGTGTGTGTGTGTGGTGTGTGTGTGTGTGTGTGTGTGTGTGTGTGTGTGTGTGTGTGTGTGTGTGTGTGTATGCACGCACGTGCGTTCGTATCTACATATTTTCACAGATTATTAATTCTAAGAATCTTGGGGCTTCTTTGCAACACAAGACATTAGAAAGAAATTCCATGTTACGAACGGATGGTCCATATTTACAGTTGAGTTGCCATTTTGAAAGAACAAATTTCATGTTTGATATGTCCGTTTTACACAAGAAAAAATGTTTTAGCGGATTCAAAATTAACGTTACGGCTCTACATTGTCACTCTAAATCTAGTCGATGAGACAAATTCTGTGAGATCTTATTACTAATCCACCAGTTGATAACACCAGGCTCCATTTCAATTCTGCCACGGGTTCCCAGACATTCCAGTCTATGTGGTAATGACTGATTTGATGCAAAAGAAGCTGCAAGAAGACAACCCATCTGATGCTCTGGTCTGTGGTGCCCTCCTCCTTCTGGGGCTGTTTATATTCCCTCATGTTCATTGCTGTTTATATTCCCTCATGTTCATTGCTGTTTTTTTTCCCTCATGTTCATTGCTGTTTATATTCCCTCATGTTCATTGCTGTTTATATTCCCTCATGTTCATTGCTGTTTATATTCCCTCAAGTTCCTTTTGGAAAAATGAGACAGGAACAGGACCTGAAAGATCCAAGACGAAAGCACGACTAATCCAGGTGAAAATACACCTAGTTTCAATTCCTATCCCAAACCGTAGTTTGATGCATGCAGAAGATGAGACAGAGGGAGGAGAGGGGGATATTAGGAGGGAAGGCTGTAGCTGTGCTCATAGAGCTGAATTGCAGCATGCAGAAGATGAGACAGAAAACAAAAATCGTACTTGGTGATAGTCTGAACAGCTCTTTCTAGTTTTTCTTTTTTTTTTCTGGTTTTCAGATCAGGTGCAAGGCAAAATTGAGGGGACGGGAAAAAAACGAAGCTGGGGACAGTGGAGGGAAAAGTGGGCGTAGTGTGGGGGAAGGGGGGACAGGGGACAGCAGAACGAAAGAAGTTGGAAAGGGTGGGGTGGAGGGAGGGGAGGAAACAGGGGAAGTGGAACATGGTGAAAGGGAGAGGGGGGTGGAGAAATGGGAGGGGATGACAGAGGGAGGGATGGAAGGAGAAGGGAAATGCGGAACTGGGACAGGGATGGTGGGTGGGTGAGTAGCTGGATGACTAGTTAGATATAATAATCTCTGTGGGTCTGTGACTCTTTCTCTCTCTCTTTCTCTCTCTGTTTGTCTGTCTGTCTGTCTGTCTGTCTGTCTGTCTGTCTGTCTGCCTCTCTCTCTCTCTCTCTCTCTCTCTCTCTCTCCTTTGTTGTGATAGTATCCTTGTTTGCGACAGTAACTTATACGAATGTGTGTTTGTATGTTTGTTGTTGATACCTGTATTACAGATTTACATATTAGAAAAGTAGTTAAAGATTCAGCAAATGGCTCCAGAGGAGAAACATGTCTCCTATGATGTATGTGCACTATTCACTAGCATCCCTGTACCCAAGGCTCTCCAGGTCATTCAGGAGAAGATTGAGGATGACTACCACCTTTGTCACCGGTGTGAACTCACTACAGGACAGGTACTAGAACTGTTGGAACTGTGCCTCACTAGCACCTACTTTTCATTCAACCATGAGTTCTACCAGTAGAAACAAGGAGCTGCCATGGGTTCGCCAGTATCTCCAGTGGTAGCCAACCTATACATGGAACATTTTGAGAAAGTAGCCCTTGAGACCGCTGCCAACCCTCCCAGCATGTGGTACCGCTATGTGGATGACACACATGACCCGCATACAGGAGACGGAGGTTGACAGCTTCACCACGCACCTGAATTGCATCAACGACAGAATCCGGTTCACCTCGGAGACTGAAGCAGAAGGGAATATCCCGTTCCTGGACATTCTCATTACCCGAACCCATGACGAACCCGAACCCGAACCCATGCCTGAACTTTCACTCTAGCCACCCCCTCCAGCACAAGAGATCTGTTGTCAACACCCTCATCCACAGAGCCTCTGTACTGTGTTCCACTAAGGAGGAAGAGCTGAAAGAAAAAGAACACATCAAGACTTCCCTTTCCGCTGATGGATACCCTGCATGGATGTGGGACAACCCTCGAGTTCCCTACCCTTCTTCTACAGATACGGACAGTGCGAAAGTGGGGATCCCTTACATTAAAGGAGTCTCAGATCGTCCTTCCAACAACATGGATGCAAAGTGTTCCACAAACCCACCAACTCCCTACGCCAGCAAATGACTTATGTCAAAGACAAAACGAACCCCCTCAAGCAGTGTGGTGTAGTGTACCAGGTAGGTTGTCAAGACTGTGCCCATACCTACATTGGCGAGACATCAAGACCACTCACCACCCGTCTACAGGAACATCAAAACCGATCTACTTCTGCCATTCACGAACAACTACAAGCAAGCACAGGCCACAGTTTCAGCCGCCAAGAAACCAAGATCGTATCTACAGAGCCCTTCCTCACAAAAAGAAAAGTTAAAGAAGCCATCGAAATCAAGACCACACGACCCAGTCTGAACAGAGATCAACGCTTTGAACTTCCCCCTATGTAGAATCCGATCCTGACAACCGTTCATCCCACACACCAGTCGCCCCACCAGGCCTCGCTGCCAAAACAGCAACAGTGAGCTGATGAAAACAGGGCGACCCTGTCGAAATATTCTCCAAGTAATTTTTGATTCTGAGTCTACCTACTTTTCTAATGTCGAATACAGAATCCAGAAAACTATATTCTGATTTACATATGTTTATCGTGTACTCAATAATCGTGTGTGTGTGTGTGTGTGTGTGTGTGTGTGTGTGTGTGTGTGTGTGTGTGTGTGTGCGTGCGTGTGTGTGTGTGTGTGTGTGTGTGTGTGTGTGTGTGTGTGTGTGTGTGTGTGTGTGTGTTTATATATAATTTGCATGATTTTGGCAGTAACGACACGCTAGAAGAACTGACATATCAGTCTTTGATTGAATAAAGATTTTCTCTGTCTGTCTGTCTGTCTGTCTGTCTGTCTGTCTGTCTCTGTGTCCCCTCTCTCTCTCTCTTGCTCTGTTTGTGTCTCTGTGTCTCTGTTTGTGTCTGTCTCTGTCTGTCTGTCTGTCTTCTCTCTCTCTCTCTCTCTCTCTCTCTCTCTCTCTCTCTCTCCTCTCTCTCTCTCTCTCTCTCTCTCTCTCTCGGTAATTGTCTGGTATTATGTCAGTGCCTGGTCAACATTTTTCACATCTCAACATTCCATTACAAATCTTTTCCACTGATTTATTCCAGCCCACGTTCTTTTGGATCCCAGCATGACTAAAATGCCAAAATGTGTTGCCAGTTGTTTGCGTTTACTGATGGGCATCCTAAACTCCGATACCAGTTCTAATGCACAGTGACTAAAGAACCAATGACATGCGTTATCAGCCCTGTGTAACACCTTGAGTTATTTAAGGATAAGCAAAGGGGCATGCACCTTTTGAACTGGTTCTCATAATACGTTTAGAGGAAAGCATAAATATACTAGAAACTCAATGGTTAATGCTGCAGAATTACTGTGATCAACAATACACAGGTGGGGTTTTACTCTGTACATAATGCACCTTTCCAACAGAAAACAGCATATATACATAGGTACTTGCATTCGTAGGTACGTACGTATGTATGTACGAGTGTACATACTCACACACATATATACAAACAAACATACAGACAGACAGACATGCATACATATGTACTTGCATTCGTAGGTACGCACTTTGGATTGTACGAGTTTACGAACTTACATACATACATACATATACACGTACATACAAACAAATATCGGAAGTTACGTACATTGATACATGTATATATAATGATACAACCATACGTACATGCATACATACATTATCAACTCCAGTCCATCTGTCCATACACACACACACACACACACACACACACACACACACACACACACACACACACACACACACACAGACACACACACACACACAGACACAGACACACACACACACACACACACACACCCAACATCACAAGAAGTATGCGACAGAATTAAAAAAAAAACTTTATTGCACACCAGAACCATTAGTGAATCAAAAGAGGAACGTGGTTCTCAGACAATAGTAAATCAAGCAAAGGAATATGCCAAAATAAGTTCCAGTTCTTGAAATACTCTCTCCCTTTAAATTTTTGTATCCAGTTAATACTGCGGTCCAAAAATATTCTTGGTGAAGTTTTCATTTTGGAAAACTAGATTTTTATCCTAGATTTTTGCAAGATTAATCTCAATTACTGACCGCTATAGTGCGTGAATTTCATTGTAAAATAGGTCTGTCTAAAATGGAAAAATATGCATTGTAAAACTGAAGAAGCTAATGAAGACCATGCTCTGGTATCAGTTTGTAAAACAAATATACACATCTTGCCAAAGGAGGTGTATGGGCTGGCAGGTGAAGGATGGAGATGATGGTGGAGGGGGGAAGGCAACAGTGTGGGCTGGTGGTGGAGGTGGGGGGAGGGGGTCAACAAGGGAAACATGAGTGAATCATGGTAATTGTTTTTAAAATGACTAAATGGTTATTGAATTTGCTTTGATAATAACATTAACATCCAAGAAGAAGACATTACAAGTCGTTCATGTGCAGAAACAAAACTAAATGTGATCTCACACACACACACACACACACACACACACACAGACACACACACGCACGCACGCACACACACACACACACACACTCACTCATATGTGCGCACAGAGGCACGTTTCACGTTTTCACATACACAGATTCTTGAATAGACATTTTCTATCCTCTGTTGTTTCCTCATTGTTGGTTAGGGTTTTACATTTAAAGTGTTTATGACTTCTCCGAGCATCTCATTATCTAAAGTATCTCTGTGTCTGTATGCACGCTATCACATAAAGTCGGTGTAACAGATGGCGTGAAATATCAGTCTGTGAAAGGATCATGCCAGTGTTAACCTTTATGTTCCCAGAGACTTTGAGAAGGGCATTTAAAGCTGAATAATTCACCCACAGATTTAGTACAGTGTTAACATTATTTTCCCCCTCATGGATTTGAGTCTGAATTGTTAGGCAAGACGTGTGTCTGAAGTGTGCCCTGACTGCTTTGCTGTTCTTCTGTGTGAATTCGGGTATGTTTATCCAACGACGATTTTTGTCTGAAGGATTCAGAGCAGTGTTTGCATTCATATGGCTTTTCTCCTGTGTGAATTAGCGTGTGTCGTCCCAAATTGGTTTTGTCTGTGAAGAACCTAGGGCAGTAGTTGCATTTATATGGCTTTTCTCCTGTGTGAGTTCGGATGTGAACGTTCAGATCGGATGTCCATCTGAAGAACTTAGCGCAGTATTGACATTTATATGGCTTTTCTCCAGTGTGAATTCGAATGTGAATGTTCAGATGGTATTTCCGTCTGAAGAACTTAGCGCAGTATTGACATTTATATGGCTTTTCTCCTGTGTGAATGCTAATGTGCCTATTTAAATCACTTGTGGATTTGAAGAATTTATTGCAGTATTTGCACTCATGTAGCTTTTGTGCTGTATGAATCAATGTGTGATGGTCTAAACTTCTGCTTTTCAATGTTTTTCCACGTGTCGTGGAGGCCTGTGCCTTTTCGTCTGCACTAACAGCTGAGTGCTGCTTCAAATCTGAATCGCTTCTGAACACTTTAGTACGAATTTTCCAGTGCGGTTGTTTTCGTCTATGGTATCGTTTTCCACAAATGAAGTTTTCGTCTTTGTCCATACCCTTGTCATTTTCTGAGATCTCTTTATACTGATGTGCATTGCTGTGCATTGAACAGGTGTCATCCTCCTGTTGTGTTTCTGTGATTAACGTGTGGGTGTCACCAGAAGTGTCAACATGATCAGAAGTATCATCATGGGTACTAGCTGCGCCATGGGTCCTGGTGCTGTATCTTGTTGTCATGCTTTGTGCAGACTTGTCATCAGTGTCACTGCTGTATGTAGACTGATCTCCAATGTATCCACTGGTTTTAGTTACACCATAGTCACGTTCTGTGCTAGCGTGCTTACACTCCGTCCCAGCTGGATTAAATTCAAGTAAACCATCGTCTGAAATATTTTCTGCTATTTGAGCCTCATCATGGGCGTATGGAGTGACACCATGTGGGTGTTCAGACGTGCTTTGAATACTTCCAGTTCTGTCGTGGTCATATTGCACTAAATCACGGCTGCATCCAGGAGAATGTGCATGACTGTCGTTTCCAGATACACTGTGGCTGGATACAGGCGCACCATGACTGTATCCAGTTGTTTCCTGGCTGTCACTGGCTGTGATGCCGCTGCATTCAGTGGAACCAGGCTTGTTTGCTGATGTGGGCTCCTGTTCTGTTAAGAAGTCATAGGTGGGGTCCTCAGAGATGAGTTGGGTCGAGTCTTTGATGTGGATGTCTTCATCACCAGATGGAATCTGAAACAATAACACCAATGCGTGATACATCTTAAAAAGAGGGCAGTGTGCGTGTGTGTTTGTGAGGAGGGGGTATGGGACTGGAAGTGAAAGGCAGGGGTTGTGGTGGTGGCGCACGCGTGTGTGTGTGTGTGTGTGTGTGGTGTGTGTGTGTGTGTGTGTGTGTGTGTGTGATGTGTGTGTGTGCGTGGTGTGTGTGTGTGTGTGTGTGTGTGTGTGTGTGTGTGTGTGTGTGGTGTGTGGAGGGTGGAGTGCAATTACAAACACAGAGAATAGATATGTCAGATTTGTCAGATTTGTGCATTTGTGATAGCAAGTAGAGAGTGGGTTGTGAAGTGTCTGACATTAGCAGGAGTTTGGCCAACTGTATTAAGTTATTTCGCTTTATTTCTGGTTGACTGTGGTTGAAATGATGTTTTAGCATTCAGGGAAGGGTAATGTTGTGAGCTGCATGCAGAAATTCGAGTCAGACGATCTGTCTGTGATCTTCGTGACTCCATGTTTGTTTCACACAGCAACTAAGCTTCCTTCTCTGTTGGTTTAATGACAGTATCCTGTCGTTGACTCAGTGACTCCAGAGATTTTCGTTTTTCCTTTGACAGGCTGATAATAAATTGATACTGCATTTCATAGTGAAAGAAAGAGAAACAGCAGCAGCACTGTCTTTTGCGTTAGCAGGAGTAGCAGCCTGCTTATAGATTTCATAATCAATTCCTAATGTTCTAGCCTGTTGAACAATATAAAATATTACAGCACCAAATTGTATCGTAGTGTTCATGATTATAAAGGTAGAAGCAAGCTACAGACCTATGTGCACAATCTGTTTGGGCAGACCAAAAAGCAGCAAATACAAACTGATAGAGTGAAAAGCATGAAACACTACATGGTGGTAACAGTAGCCCGAGTTATTGTTGTAAATTGATGGCTACAAACCAGAAACTACAAACGTTGGGAAAAAGAAAAAAGCCGAATACTTACAGATGACCATCACCAGTCTAAAACATCCTTCAAACAGCAAATTCCATTTATTGTAAAAAAATGTTCAGCAGTCAAAATCGAAGATATAGCAGCACTACCTTGTAAACCCGTAGCCTGGACACTCAACCCGTCCTTCCTGAGAGAGAGAGAGAGAGAGAGAGAGAGAGAGAGAGAGAGAGAGAGAGAGAGGAGAGAGAGAGAGAGAGAGAGAGAGAGAGAGAGAGAGAGAGCAATTTGCTTCCAAACACCACATCGTTTCCTTAAAGTTCTGCCGGACTACTACAAAGAGTACATCTCAATTTGTTTTTCTCTCTGTACCACTTCTGTTTAGAGTTCTCGAAAATAACAGATTGTGTGGAATAATGAAAATAATGCAGCACTTAAGCAGTTTTGAAAGTGGCGCCAAGGCTCTCATCTTGTTGGTACCAAGCATGTTGCCACCCTTTGTCTCGGAGATTGATGCCAGCAACAATGGATTTGGTGATGTGTCGAGGCAAGGGTTTGAAGGCGTTTTGTATCTTGTGGTGCATACAAGCACTTCACTACTTGATAAACACAAACGCCACAGTGCCATAAAAACAGAGTGCCTTGCCATCGTCTGAGGGTTTACGAGGCCCTCAAGTCACTCAGAGACAATCTTTCACTCCGCAAACCGATCATGGACCTATTGCTGTCTCTTCAAGGCCATGGATTCACCGTGGAACCTGTCACTGGCGATGACGTTATTCCGGCAAGACAACCTTGTAATGACTGTGTTGAACAAGAAAATGTGGTAAGATATCCTTTTAAAAGATCCTATGGTAAGAAACCTGCTACTAGAGAGTGGAGAGGGGCGTGGAGGTGGGGTGGGTGGGGAGTGGATGTAGGGGTGGGGGTGGGTGAAGAGAGAAGGCTCTGATGTGAAACGTTGGACCAGGTATCTCTTCTGCTTTCTGTCTGTGAAGAGTCACCGTGGCGCTGTGGTGAAGGATCGTTCATTAGGTTTTCCAGCTGACAGTTTTGTGCCAGGCCCTAGGTCTCTGCAGGTAGACAATCTGTCTTTCTTCAATTTTTCCTTCTCCCTCCCTCAGCAGTTCCCTGTAGAATCACTGTTTACGTGGCCATACCAACGTAGATGTTCTGTACTTAATGGATGGTAGGAGAACTTCATATGGCTCGATGTGCTGCTTGAGGAATGATGCACTTCTTAACTGGTGATATGATCAATAAATCTGATATGAGGAATCCTGCGAGTATGCCTCGTTTCCATGGCTTGGTTTCGTCTGTATAGATCCACTGTGAGTGTTTATGCCTTACGTGCAAACCGTGCAAATTGTATCCAGTACATCACGCATTTAGTATAAATGTTTATATAAAGTGGAAACCTACCAGTTTCTCCATAAACCAAGGCATTAGGCGTTTTTATAGAAACATTCAAGAATCTCTTGAGTGCAAACACATGTATTTTTTCTATAGCCGAGAGGTTTGCAGTTAAGCCCCATTCTTCAACGCCATAAGTAAGGATTGGCTGGATCTGAGAATCAAAAAGTTTGAAGAATAATTTTGGGGACACACTCTGATATTTCCACAGAGGTTTCAATATAATAATGACCTGATGTTTTGCCCTGGATGCTAAATCCTCAAGGCAATGAGAAAAAGTAAGGCCACTGGAGAATATAGCACCTAAATATTTATATTGATTAACAATCTCTAGTTGCATACTACCGTAAAACCATTGTTCTTCTGAAGCAATGTAACCGCCATTTCTAAACACAATAACTTTTGATTTTTCCAGATTCACTATTAAATCAAGTTTCTTAGCTATTTTACTCAAAACGTTCAGCCGTGTCTGAAGACCTATGACAGTAGACGCCACGAGGGCCACATCGTCAGCAAACAGCAGAATCAATAGGTCTATGAAGTCAGGAGATAAAGGAATACCATGCTTACCATACTCTGTAATTTTTTCAGCAAGTTTATTAATAAATAAAGAAAATAAAACCGGGCTACATATTTCTCCTTGCTTTAAACCTTTGGGACACATAAAAGTATTAGTTAAGTCTCCCCGTACTTTACCCCTAGCCGTGGCAACGGTGTACATACTTTTAATTGCGTTGTACATCTTTCCTTTTATGCCCTTGTTCTTTAAGACTGACCAAAGTCGATTTCTATCAATCAGGTCGAAAGCCTTTTTAAAATCAATAAAAGCCACGTATAGTTTTTGGTGGTTAGAAAGATGCTTTTGCACGAGAGACAAGAATGTAAATATATGGTCAGTGGTACTATAGCTCTTCTTAAAACCAGCCTGCATATCGTTTATTACACTATTATCCTCGATCCATTTGGTTAAGCTTTTATTCAGAATGTAACTGTATAATTTAGAACTGATATTCAACAGGGACATACCTCTTTAATCATCAGGGGAATTAATATCACCTTTCTTGTGCAACGGTTGAACAAGAGCTTCACACCACGCAGAGGGAAAGATTCCAGAATCAAAAAGAGGAGAACGGTAGGCATAGCATACTTATAAAACTCCCCAATAAGTCCACCTGGACCAGGAGCTTTGTTTCGTCTTAAAGCTTTTATCGAGTCTAAAATTTCTCCCTTTCTTATATCTTGATCAAGAAAACTAGTATCACAGTCAACATCAAGCAAACAGTCATCTTCTGCATGAAAGCCTGGAGAAGTGGAGTCAGGTAGGGTCAACTCTTCATTAAATAATCGTTCAAAATGCTGAAACCAGTCTGTGCTGGATATTGAGTTTGACACAACAGAACTACTTATTGACTTCAGAGTCCTCCAAAATTGTTTAGAGTCTATAGCATTTTCATTAAGAGTGTGCAGAACACTTTGTCGATATAACTGCTGCTTACAGCGAAGTAAATCTTTGTATTGATTTCTCAAATAACAATAATTTAATCTCAGGTCAACGGCGTCAGGGCTATTAGCAAGTTTCACCTGGCTGAACATTCTCAGTGCCTGTCTTACCTGACGGCGTTTAACAGAGCATTCTATATCAAACCACGAGCTGCGTTTGTCGTTACCAATGATAATATCTTTATGCATGCACTGACCAACCACCAAAAGACCCTCGTTGAATTTGGCTAGAGCATGTTCGAAATCAATATCGATAAATGTAATAGCTTCATCAAAAATTGAAGTTCCAACATCAGATCCAAGTGCACAAACAAAATCATTTTCTTTAACTGGATCCCACACATACTTTTGAACTTTTGTAATTTTAGGTGCTACCGGTTTCTGACTATGGTTTGGAAAACCTACCATAAGTTCAATGGGCATATGCTTGGAGTCTATCCGCTGAGTTACTTTCAACTCGTGGCACGATGAGATTAAGCTTCTTGAAGAGATAAAGTAGTCGATTACACTTGAACCATTGTGGGCTATATATGTATAATTGCCGTTTTCATCACCAGGTAGAAAACCGTTCAAAATGACTAATTCAAAGTGCTGACAAATGTTACTTAAATTGTTACCCAAATCGTTTGTTGAACGATCTTTTGACGCACGGAAGAAGTCATCACCGGGAGTATCATCTCTATTGTTAAAGTCTCCATCATATGTAGAACATTCCTTTGCATTTAGGCCACCTGTTCTCGCATTTAAGTCACCAAAGATGATCAATGGACAATCACCAACTTCTTCAAAAGAATCCATTATGCATTGTTCTAGAAGTAAAACCCCATTATCTATTTCAGTATTTGTATAATAAATACGGTTCGCTGGAGGCAAATAAATCCTAACCAGAAGAACATCTAGGTCTGGAGTTTTAAGCTGAAGTACTATAGTATGATCATATTCTAGTGTAATTTGTTTAACCATGTTAGCATAAGTCTTCCTTATAAAAAATGCAATCCCACCTGACAAGCGTACTGTAGCAGCATCAGTTAATCGTATACCAGGACAAAGAAAACCTTTATAGTTAGGAAAAAGAAAAGAGGGAAATGTTCTTGAAAAAGTTTCCGTTAGAACAACAACATCAAACTGAGAGATATATCTTTTTTTACATTTAAATCACAAACTAAAGACAGACCCTCAATATTGTAGGTCATAAAGGAGAGACATTCTTTCTTACTGTCCTTGACACGAGCACGGCCGTTTCCCTAGTTCTCCATGTTGTCGGGAGGATGCAGGGGCACCAGAGGATCGTTATTTCGTCCACAGATACGTCCAGAGCTGTTTTTCGGGTGGGCCCTGGAAAAACGTTCAGTGAGCTGCATCTGCCTGGTTCTCACATGACTTCGGGTGCAAGGGCCATAGCCTGGGGACCGACCCTCAGTTTCATTGACAAGGGACACTTGACAGGGCTGAGGGTTCTTCAGCGCACCAGCTTCATCACTCACTGCAGCTAATGTCTCCGTGCAATCAAAGGACTGGCTCTCCACGTCGGCTGGCGAGTCCACAGAGGAGACTTTCTGTTTAAGCAGAGTCAGGCTATCGTCCAGTACGTCTGCTGGAATCGATGTGGGACTCTGAAGATCCTCTGAAGCACCGACAGGAACTCCTACCTGGTGCACGTCGTTGCAGCCCGTGGTCACGCCAGGACTTGACGCCTCCCCATGGGAAGGTGGACCAGGTCTGTAGTCACGGCAGTATGTGTAGGCCTCAGGGTGGTTGCTCTGGCTCTGATTTCGCTCAGGACGTGCGGGGGTCAGTCCTCTGTTCCTGGGTGTACTGGTTGTGGGCAAGGTGGGGAACTCTTGCATGCTGCACAGAGGAAGGGGACAGGAGGATGTGGAAGATGGCATGGGATGGCTAGAAACACAAGATGGAAGGGGACAGGTGGAGGTGGAAGGAGAGGGGTGGATGGATGTAGGAGGCACAGGGGGATGGATGGAAGTCGGTGATGCACATGGACGGTTGAAAGGGAGGGTGGAGACGAACAAGTGGAACTGGAAGGCCAAGATGAATGGATGGAAGTGGAAGGTGGAGGGAGGTGGGTGGAAGCATGTGGCAGAGGGGGACAGGTGGAAGTGGAAGGTGGAGGGGAGTGGGTGGAAGCATGTGGCAGAGGGGGAAGGGTGGAAGTGGAAGGTGGAGAGGCGTGGGTGGCAGCTTGTGGCAGAGGGGGACGGGTGGAAGTGGAAGGTGGAGGGCAGTGGGTGGAAG
>CM065742.1:43252982-43267982 GCA_033310375.1 Conus canariensis
TGAAAGAATAGTTTTCTTGCATGTAAATTTAAGAAGTTCTTAATCCTTTTTAGAAGATGTAGTTTTCTTGCAACGTTTCTAGATAAAGACTCTAAGTGTTTTGACCAAGTTAGATTATTATCTATTGTTATTCCCAAGACTTTGTGACCGGTTACTTCTTCGACGTTTTCGTTAGAAATGCAAAGTACTGGCAGATTTTGGCTTAGAGTTTGACGTTTCTGTCTTGTAGTTATCATCATGAATTTAGTTTTGTGAGGATGGAGAACCATGTGATTAAATCGTGTCCATTTAACCAAGAGATTGATGTTTTCTTGGATGTCACTGCAAACCTGTTTGGCGTCAGAATTACTTGTGTCTAAGGTTGTATCATCAGCGAACATTTCACTGTTTATTTTCAAGTACAATGGCAGATCATTGATGTAAAATGAAAACAATAGAGGACCTAATACTGACCCTTGTGGGACACCAAATTTGTTGGGAAGAAAATCAGATTTGTATGTGTTTACGGACACAATTTGTTGTCTGTTGGAGAGAAAAGATGAAATCAGTTTCAGTGTTTTGTATGATAGCTTATACAAAGTTAGTTTTCTGAGTAAAAGTTCATGATTTATAACGTCGAAAGCTTTTGCGAAATCTACAAAAAGAATTCCTGAAAAGTGCTTGTTGTTCATGTTTAAGAGCCATCTATCTATTAATTTAGTTAGCACAGTGTGGCACGAATGGTTTTCTCTGAAGCCTGATTGATTTGGGTGGATTAAATCATATTGTTCTGCATGGGAATGGAGACACTTATTGATGTGGAGTTCTAATGGCTTAGAAAGAACTGATAGAATCGAAATAGGCCTATAATTTGATGGATCAGTAGTGTTTCCTGATTTATATATTGGTATGATTTTTGCTTTTTTTAAGGTATCTGGAAAGCATTGTTTATCTATACAGAGGTTGTAAAATGTAAGTTAACGTTTCTGCGATAACGGGTGCAGAGAGCTTTAGAATTTTACCGTCTATACCGTCAATTCCACGAGTGGCTGTCTGTTTCAATCGCCTAAGGGACACGAAAACAGAATGAACATCTAGAAGGCTGATATCTAAATCTGAATGGATATTTTTTCCCCTGCAGTATTTTTGTAATTCTTCTAGATCATTATCATTTGATTTATCATCATGAATTATTTGGTCTGCTACTGTTGTAAAATGGTGATTTAGTTTATCGGTAGATATATCATTCGTTATGTTTGAAACAGAGGAAATATGTTTATTTGTTAATCCATGGATGGCTTTCCATATGGACTTGCTGTCTTTCTTTTCACTAATTAATTTTAGAAAATATTTCTTTTTCTCTGCTCTAATGAGAGAGGTTACTTTATTTCTTTGTTTTTTGTATTCTTCACGAGTACCGTTAGCCAAGCCCAATTCTATGTTGACACACCTAGACTAGATCCTAGCCTCCTAACTATAAACCTAAGATTAACAAAAAAGAATATGGAGTCACATTAACCTTGTAACAAGCGGAATGTCACCGAGTTCAGATTCCAGGGGAGAGAGAGCGGAAGTTGATATTTTTAGTTTATATAGCTTTTGCCCCAGTCTGAATCGAATAACCGTTGCGTGGACGGCATTGCCAGTTGTCGCTTCAGTAGTGAGAGAACGCCAGGCACTGGACATTATCAAGGTCTGATTTATTAGTGACCAACTGCTCTGGAAGGGGGGGGGGGGGGGGGCGAGAGGGGGACGGGAAGGAGGAGGGGCGTGGAAATGTGAGGAGAGGGGGTGAGGGAGGGGAACGGGAGGACTAAGAATGTTCGCCCATCATGCAGTTCACCGTGGGGCCGTTGGATGGTTTTACAACGTTCAAGTCTACTGAGGCTTGGCATCACCTTTTAGATCAAGGCGATCCCGTTAGAACATGGGCATGGCTCTAGGACAAGGCATTACTGTACCCTAAGACTGGCCATTGAAATCGTCCATGTGAATGGCTGAGTGTGGTGTGTGTGTGTGTGTGTGTGTGTGTGTGTGGTGTGTGTGTGTGTGTGTGTGTGTGTGTGTGTGTGTGTGAACGTGTAGCTCCTGTGTATATCACACTGTGATATGGGAATGAAGAACAATTCTTTAGGCACAAACTCTTACACAGACACTGCATGGAATGGAGTCCCGCAAGGCTGGGCCCCGTGTTCCCCGATTCCTCCTTTCCTGGATAGCAGCTACTGTGTTGCGCTCAAATGTCTTTGATGCCATGGGTACACTGTTGCTTCGGTTGTCTTCTGCCAAGGGTGGTATCTTCCCAGGAAACAGTGTCGATGTTGCAGCTTCTGAGACTGGCCTTCAAAGTGCCTTTATATATCTTGAGAGGCCTTCCTTTGGCACGTTGCCCTTTTTCTTTCTTTTGTCCATAGAGCAGCATCTTTGGAATTCTGCTGTCCTCCATACGGACAATGCGTTCTGTCCATTGGAGCTGGCTTTTGATGAGTATACACTCGATGTTGGGTAAGCTACACTTCTTCAGGACCTGTAGGTTGGACACTCTGTCTTGCCAATTGATGCTGCAGAACCTGCGCACGCATCATTGATGGGACTTTCGAGTTGTTGGATGTGTCTGCGGTACGTGGTCGACGTCTCAAAACAGTAGAGGAGAGCTCTCAGAACCACAGCTCGATACAAGGCAACCTTTGTGCGCAACCTGATGCCATGGTCTTGCCTCAGATTCTTTGAGAGTCTGCCAAAGGCAGAGCTGTCTTTTGAGACGCGCAGCATCACCTCTGCATACAGAGATCCATTGCTGCTTATAGTGCTGCCCAAAGAGCAGAACTTGTCCACATTTTTTAATTTTTGTGTTGTTGATGGCGACAGGCGATGGTGGAGCACTGACAGCAGTGGACGGTGAAGGTTGGAACATAGCCTTGATCTTACCAAGACTGATTTTAAGTCCAAAGCGTTAGCAGGCCCTTGCAAAGTGATCTGTGATGCATTGGGTGTCTTCATGGGAGTGTGTGGCCAGTGCACAGTCATCTGCAAAGAACTCTCTCAGAATGGCATCAGATACTTTGGTCTCGGCCTGAAGTCGTCGAAGGTTAATGACTTTGCCACCTGAACGTAACTGGATGTATACACCCTTGTCACAGTCCCGTAATGCATCAATCAGCACTGCAGCAAATAGAACAGAAAAGAGGGTGTGAGGTAAGACGCATCCCTGCCTCACACCATTTTGCACTTGGAATGGGTCAGAGAGATCTCCGTTTTCTTGGTGTTGAACAACACGAGCTGAAAAGAGGGTAGGGGAAGTGGGGTGAGACCTTCAAATGCTCGATGATTTATGACAGAACACATTAAGTTGCTTGAGGTGGAATTTAGGCTCTGCTACGCATTCAGCCGAACCAGACCGGTCTGCTGATGAGTGCTCCTGTTCTGTTAAGAAGTCAAAGGTAGCATCTTCAGTGTTGAGTTGAGTCTAAGCTTTTCATGCGGAAGTCTTCATCATGAGATGGAATCTGAAAATAAAAAAAAATATCGTACGTAGCTTCAATACATGAGCTGTGTGCATGTACTTGAAGGAGGAGAGGGGATATTAGGAGGGAAGGCTGTAGCTGTGCTCATAGAGCTGAATTGCAGCATGCAGAAGATGAGACAGAAAAACATTCGTACTTGGTGATAGTCTGAACAGCTCTTTCTAGTTTTGCTTTTTTTTTTCGGGTTTTCAGATCAGGTGCAAGGCAAAAGGGAGGGGACAGGAAAAAACGAAGCTGGGGACAGTGGAGGGAAAAGTGGGTGTAGTGTGGGGGAAGGGGGACAGGGGACAGCAGAACGAAAGAAGTTGGAAAGGGTGGGGTGGAGGGAGGGGCGGAAACAGGGGAAGTGGAACATGGTGAAAGGGAGAGGGGGGTGGAGAAATGGGAGGGGGATGACAGAGGGAGGGATGGAAGGAGAAGGGAAATGCGGAACTGGGACAGGGATGGTGGGTGGGTGAGTAGCTGGATGACTAGTTAGATATAATAATCTCTGTGGGTGTGTGACTCTTCTCTCTCTCTCTCTCTCTCTCTCTCTCTCTCTCTCTCTCTCTGTTTGTCTGTCTGTCTGTCTGTCTGTCTGCCTCTCTCTCTCTCTCTCTCTCTCTCTCTCTCTCTCTCTCTCTCTCTCTCTCTCCCTCCTTTGTTGTGATAGTATCCTTGTTTGAGACAGTAACTTATACGAATGTGTGTTTGCATGTTTGTTGTTGATACCTGTATTACAGATTTACTTATCCGAAAAGCAGTTAAAGATTCAGCAAATGGCTCCAGGGGAGAAACTTGTCTCTTATGATATATGTGCACTATTCACTAGCATCCCTGTACCCAAGGCTCTCTGAGTCATTTGGGAGAAGATTGAGGATGACTACCACCTTGATCAACGGTGTGAACTCACTACAGAACAGGTACTAGAACTGTTGAAACTGTGTCTCACTAGCACCTACCTTTCGTTCAACCATGAGTTCTACCAGTAGAAACAAGGAGCTGCCATGGGTTCGCCAGTATCTCCAGTGGTAGCCAACTTGTACATGGAACATTTTGAGAAAGTAGCCCTTGAGACCGCTGCCAACCCTCCCAGCATGTGGTACCGCTATGTGGATGACACCATGACCCGCATACAGGAGACGGAGGTTGACAGCTTCACCACGCACCTGAATTGCATCGACGACAGTATCCGGTTCACCTCGGAAACTGAAGCAGAAGGGAATATCCCGTTCCTGGACATTCTAATTACCCGAACCCATGACGACAGGGTGGAGACCAGCGTCTATAGGAAACCTACCCACACTGACCAATACCTGAACTTTCACTCTAACCACCCCCTCCAGCACAAGAGATCTATTGTCAACACCCTCATCCACAGAGCCTCTGTACCGTGTTCCACTAAGGAGGAAGAACTGAAAGAAGAAGAACACATTAAGACTGCCCTTTCCGCTGATGGATACCCTGCATGGATGTGGGACAACCCTCGAGTTCCCTACCCTTCTTCTACAGATACGGACAGTGTGAAAGTGTGGATCCTTCAGATACGGACAGTGTGAAAGTGTGGATCCCTTACATTAAAGGAGTCTCAGATCGTCCTTCCAACAACATGGATGCAAAGTGTTCCACAAACCCACCAACTCCCTACGCCAGCAACTGACTTATGTCAAAGACAAAACGGACCCCCTCAAGCAGTGTGGTGTAGTGTACCAGGTAGGCTGTCAAGACTGTGCCCATACCTACATTGGCGAGACATCAAGACCACTCACCACCCGTCTACAGGAACACCAAAACCGATCTACTTCTGCCATACACGAACAACTACAAGCCACAGGCCACAGTTTCAGCCCCCAAGAAACCACGATCTTATCTACAGAGCCCTTCCTCACAAAAAGAAAAGTTAAAGAAGCCATTGAAATCAAGACCACACGATCCAGTCTGAACAGAGATCAACGCTTTGAACTTCCCCCTATGTAGAATCAGATCCTGACAACAGTTCATCCCACACACCAGTCGCCCCACCAGGCCTCGCTGCCACAACAGCACCAGCGAGCTGATGAAAACAGGGCGACCCTGTCGAAATATTCTCCAAGTAAATTTTTGATTCTGAGTCTACCTCCTTTTCTAATGTCGAATACAGAACCAGAAAATTATATTCTGATTTACATATGTTTATCGTGTACTCAATAATCGTGTGTGTGTGTGTGTGTGTGTGTGTGTGTGTGTGTGTGTGTGTGTGTGTGTGTGTGTGTGTGTGTGTGTTTATATATAATTTGCATGATTTTGACAGTAACGACACACTAGAAGAACTGACTCTCTCTGTTATATCAGTCTTTGATTGAATAAAGATTCTCTCTGTCTGTCTGTCTGTCTCTGTGTCCCTCTCTGTGACTCTTGCTCTGTGTCTCGGTCTCTGTCTCAGTCTCTGTCTCGGTCTCTGTCTGTCTCTGCCTGTCTGTCTGTCTGTCTGTCTGTCTGTCTGTCTGTCTGTCTGTCTGTCTGTCTGTCTGTCTGTCTGTCTGTCTCTCTCTCTCTCTTCTCTCTCTCTCTCTCTCTCTCTCTCTCAGTAATTGTCTTGTATTATGTCAGTGCCTGGTCAACATTTTCAACATCTCAACATTCCATTACAAATCTTTTCCACTGATTTATTCCAGCCACGTTCTTTTGGATCCCAGCATGACTAAAATGCCAAAATGTGTTTCCAGTTGTTTGCGTTTACTGATGGGCATCCTAAACTCCGATACCAGTTCTAATGCACAGTGACTAAAGAACCGATGACATGCGTTATCAGCCCTGTGTAACACCTTGAGTTATTTAAGGACAAGCAAAGGGGCATGCACCTTTTGAACTGGTTCTCATAATACGTTTAGAGGAAAACATAACTATACTAGAAACTTCAATGGTTAAGGCTAAAGAATTACTGTGATCAAGAACACACGGGTTGGGTTTTACTTTGTGCATAATGCACATTATCAACAGAAAGCAGCATATATACATAGGTACTTGCATTCGTAGGTACGTACGTAGGTACATATACACACATACATACAAACAAAGAAACATACACACAGACAGACAGACATGCATACATATGTACTTGCATTCGTAGGTACGCACTTTGGATTGACGAGTTTACTTACATACATACATACATACATACATACATACATACATACATACATACATACATACATACATACATACTACATACATACATACATACGTACATATACATATATATAATACATACAACATAAATACATACAACATATACATACATCAATACTACATCAATCATACATACAAAACATACATACATACATACATACATACACTACATACATACATACATACAACAACATACATACACATACATACAACATACTTAAATAAAAACATACATCCCATAAACAAGTACATACAAACAAATACAGGAAGTTACGTACATTGATACATGTATATATAATCATACAACCATAAATACATGCATACATATATTATCAACTCCAGTCCATATGTCCACACACACACACACACACACACACACACACACACACACACACACACATGCACAACACCATAAGAAGTATGCAACAGTATTAAAAAAAAAACTTTATTGTACACCAAAACCATTAGTGGATCACAAAAGGAACGTGGTTCTTAGTAAATCAAGCAAAGGGATATGTCAAAATAAGTTCCAGTTCTTGAATATACTCCCTCCCTTTAAATCTATGTATCCAGTTAACACTGCAGTCCAAAAAATTCTTGGTGAAGTTTTCATTTTGTAAAATTAGATTTTCATCCTAGATTTTTGCAAGATTAATCTCAATTTCTGACCGCTATAGTGCGTGAATTTCATTGTAAAATAGGTGTGTCTAAAATGGAAAAACATGCATTGTAAAACTGAAGAAGTTAATGAAGACCATACTCTGGTATCAGTTTGTAAAACAAATATACACATCTTGCCAAAGGAGGTGTATGGGCTGGCAGGTGAAGGGTGGAGATGATAGTGGATGGAGGAAGGCAACGGTGTGGGCTGGTTTGTGGGGGGAGGGGGGGGGGTCAACATGGGAAACATGAATGAATCATGGTAATTGCTTTTAAATTGACTAAATGGTTATTGAATTTGATTTGATAACATTAACATCCAAGAAGAAGACAAATCGTTCATATGAAGAAACAAAACTGAATGTAATCACACCACACACACACACACACACACACACACACACACACACACACACACACACACACACACACACGCACACACAACACACATACACACACACACACACACAAAACACACGCACACACACACACACACACACACATACACTCATTCACTCACTCACTCACTCACTCACTCTTGTGTGCGCACAGAGGCACGTTTCACGATTTTACATACACAGATTCTTGAATAACATTTTCTATAATTTTTTTTCTCTCATTGTTGTTAAGGTTTTTACATTTAAAGTGTTTATCACTTCTCCGAGCATCTCATTATCTAAAATATCTCTGTGTCTGTATGCACGCTATCACATAAAGTTGGTGTAACAGATGGCGTGAAATATCAGTCTGTGAAAGGATCATGCCAGTGTTAACCTTTATGTTCCCAGAAATTTTGAGAAGGGCATTTTAAGCTGGATAATTCACCCACATATTTAGTACAATGTTAGCATTACTTTACCCCTCATGGATTTGAGTCTGAATTGTTAGACAAGACGTGTGTCCGAGATGTGCCCTGACTGCTTTGCTGTTCTCCTGTGTGAGTATGGGTATGTTTATCCAACGACGATTTATGTCTGAAGGATTTAGAGCAGTGGTTGCATTCATATGGCTTTTCCCCTGTGTGAATTAGAGTGTGTCGTCTCAGACCGGATGTTTGTGTGAAGAACTTAGGGCAGTACCGACATTTATATGGCTTTTCTCCTGTGTGAGTTCGAAAGTGAATGTTCAGTTCGCCACTCCGTCTGAAGAACTTAGCGCAGTATTGACATTTATATGGCTTTTCTCCTGTATGAGTTCGAATGTGAATGTTCAGGTCGCCACTCCGTCTGAAGAACTTAGCGCAGTATTGACATTTATATGACTTTTCTCCTGTGTGAATTCGAATGTGAGTGTTCAGATGGGATCTCCGTCTGAAGAACTTAGCACAGTATTGACATTGATATGGCTTTTCTCCTGTGTGAATTCTAATGTGCCTATTTAAATCACTTGTGGATTTGAAGAATTTATGGCAATATGTGCAGTCATGTAGCTTTTGTGCTGTATGAATCAATGTGTGATGGTCTAAACTTCTGCTTTTCAATGTTTTTCCGCGTGTCGTGGAGGCCAGTGCCTTTTCGTCTGCACTAACAGCTGAGTGCTGCTTCAAATCTGAATCGCTTCTCTGAACACTTTAGTACGAATTTCGCAGTGCGGTTGTTTTCGTCTTTTGTCTCGTTTTATACAAATGAAGTTTTCGTCTTTGTCCATACCCTTGTCCTTTTCTGAGCTCTCTTTACACTGATGTGGATTGCTGTGCATCGGACAGGTGTCATCCTCCTGTTGTGTTTCTGTGATTAACGTGTGGGTGTCACCAGATGTGTCAACATGATTAGAAGCATCATTATGGGCACTAGCTGCGCCATGGGTTACGGTTCTGTATCTTGTTGTCATGCCTTGTGCAGACTTGTCATCAGTGTCATTGCTGTATGTAGACTGATCTCCAATGCATCCACTGGTTTTAGTTACATCATAGTCACGTTCTGTGCTACCGTGCTTAAACTCGGTCCCAGCTGGATTAAATTCAAGTAAACCATCGTCTGAAATATTTTCTGCTGGATTGTTTGAACATTGAGCCTCATCATGGGCGTATGGAGTGACACCACTTGGATGTTCAGATGTGCTTTGAATGCTTCCAGTTCTGTAATGGTCGTGTTGCATTAAATCATGGTGCATCCTGGTGAACATGCATGACTGTCATATTCAGATAAACTGTGGCTGGATCCAGGTGCACAATGACTGTATCCAGTTGGTTCCGGGCTGTCACTGGCTGTAATGTCGCTGCATTCAGTGGAACCAAGCTTGTCTGCTGATGTGGGCTCCTGATCTGTTGAGAAGTCGTCGGTGGAGTCCTCAGAGGTCAGCGGGGACAAGCTTATGATGCGGAAGTCTTCATCATCAGATGGAATCTGAATCAACAGAACCAAGGTTTAATAGTCTTAAAGTGTCGGGCGCGCGCGCGCGCGCGTGTGTTGTATGTGTGTTTGATACGTCTTAAAAAGTGGGCAGTGTGTGTGTGTTTGTGAGGAGTGGGGATGGGACTGGAAGTGGAGGGCAGGGGTTGTGGTGGTGGCGTGCGTGTGTGTATGTGTGTGTGTGGTGTGGGGGGGGGAGGTGCATTGACAAGCACAGACAATAGGTATGCCAGATTTGTCAGATTTGTGCATCTTTGATAGTAAGTAGAGAGTGTGTTGTGAAGTGTCTCACATTAGCAGGAGTTTGGCTAACTTTAGTAAGTGATTTCACTTTTTTTCTGGTTGACTGTGGTTGAAATGAATTTGTAGCATTCAGTGAAGGGTCATGGTGTGCGTTGCATGTAGAAATTCGGGTCAGACGATAGTCTGTGATCTTCGTGACTCCACACCTGTTTGTCTCATTCAGCAACTAAGCTGCCTTCTCTGCTGGTTTAATGACAGTATCCTGTCGTTGACTCAGTGACTCCAGAGATTTTTGTTCTTCCCTTGACAGGCTGATAATAGATTGATACTACATGTCATGGTGAAAGAAATGAAAACAGCAGCAACACTATATTTTGCGTTAGCAGGAGCAGCAGATTTCATAATCAATTCCTAATGTTCTAGCCTGTTGAACAACATAGATCATTACATCACCAGATCTTATCGTAGTGTTCATGATTATAAAGGAAGAAGCAAGCTACAGACCTATGTGCACAATCTGGTTGAGTAGACCAACAATCAGCAAATACAAGTTGATAGTGAAAGCGTGAAACACAACAAATTGGTAACAACAGCCCGAGTTACTTTTGTAATTGATGGCTACAAACCACAAACTACAAACGCTGAGAAAAAAAAAAACAACAACTGAATAGTTACAGATGACCATCACCAGTCTAAAAACATCCTTCAAACAGCAAATTCCGTTTATGGTAAAAATTGTTCAGCAGTCCAAATGGAAGATATAGCAGCACTACCCTGTAAACCCATAGCCCTAACAGTTAATTCATCCTTCCTGGGGGGGGGGGGGGAGAGAGAGAAGGAGAGAGAGAGAGAGAGAGAGAGAGAGAGAGAGAGAGAGAGAGAGAGAGAGAGAGAGAGAGGAGAGAGGAGAGAGAGAGAGGAGTACATCTGAATTTGTTTTTCTTTCTGTACCACTTCTGTTTTAGATTTGTCGAAAATGACAAACATACGTGTGGAACAATGAAAATAATGCAGCACTTTCACAGTTTTGAAAGTGGCGCCAAGGCTCTCATCCTGTTTGTACCAAGCATGTTGCCACCCTTTGTTGCGGAGATTGATGCCAGCAAGAATGGACTTGGTGATGTGTCGATGCAAGGGTTTGAAGGCGCTTTGTATCTTGTGGTGCACATGAGAACTTCACTACTTGATAAACACAAACGCCACAATACCATAAAAACAGAGTGCCTCGCCATCGTCTGGGGGTTCACAAGGCCCTCAAAGTATTCACAGAGGCAATCTTTCACTCTGCAAACTAATCGTGGACCTATTGCCGTCTCTTCAAGGCCATGGATTCACCGTGGAACCTGTCATTGGCAATGTTTTCAGCAATACATTCTTCTAAAGACTGTGGTAAGATATCCTTTTAAAAGATCTTATAATAAGAACCTGTTTCTAGAGAGTGGAGAGGGGCGTGGGGTTAGGATGGGGTGGGGAGTGGATGTAGAATTGGGGATGGGTGAAGAGAGAAGGCTGTGATGTGAAACATTTAACCAAGTATCTCTTCTGCTTTCTCTCTGTATAGAGTCACCGTGGCACTGTGGAGATGAATCGTTCATTAGGTTTTCCAGCTGTCAGCTTTGTGCCAGGCCCTGGGTCTCTGCAGGTAGGCAACCTGTCTATTTTTCTATTTTCCCTTCTCCCTCCCTGAGCAGTTCCCTGTAGAATCACTATTTACATGGCCATACCAACATAGATTTTCTTTTCTTAATGGATGGTATGAGAACTTCATATGGCTCGATGTGCTGCTTGAGGAATGATGCATTTCTTAACTGGTGATATGATCAATAAATCTGATATGAGGAATCCTGCGGGTATGCCTCGTTTCCATGGCTTGGTTTCTTGTTTACAGATCCACTTTCAGGGTCTATGCTTTATCTGCAAACCGAACATGTTCATACCAATGTTTGCCTGAAGCTGATCTTGTGTTTTCATGGAACTGGTACTGTTCTTCCAAGCAGGTTTCGATTTGAACAATGCATATGTTGGCCATATTGCTCTTGAGAGAATTGCTGGCTTGGATTCGTGACTGTTAACGATGGATCCCAACGTCTTTTACAAACATGGTAGTTTTAAAAGTACCTTTTCTGTTAATCCATGCATGAAGTCATTAATCACGCTGCCATGGAACATTTCCTATCATTTTACTTCAAGCTTTTTTCTGTCTCTCTTGGGGATGGATGAAATAATCCATTATTGATTCTGTCATAGGCCGCTTCCTGTCATTTTGTTTAGACTTAGTTTCCTGGCCTTAAACAGCATGATTAAAAGTGAAACCAAAGAACCATGCAATTACAAATATGATAAATGATATGGTTTAGCATATGACTTTGAAAGGGTGGGATGGGGCTGTAACAGTCCTGCCTTCCACTACACAGCAAAATCGGAAAAAGAACAAAGCTGAAGGTGCAGAAGGCTCAATGGGAATCAGACAAGCCAGTCTCATTCCACGTTAAATGATTGGTCGTAAAAAGAACACATCACTGCTAAAACGGGAGTCGCTCTTTTTCTCGTGTGTGGTGTGTGGGGGGGGGGGGGGGGGGGGGAGGGGGGGTTAGGGGAGGGAGGAGATATAGGAGGGGGTGGAGCTGTTTCTGTTGCGAACATCATTTTCATTTTCAATGTGAAGAAAACGACCCATGGAATGAAGTGATGTCAGGGAGTGGGGAAAGAAGAGTGGGAAACATGAGAATGAAAGAGAAAAGGTAGGGTGAGGGGGGAGGGGGGGACGCAAATCTTTGTCGTGTGTTTGCAAAGAACTCGTAAAAAGAATACATCACTGCTTGGGGGACAGTCGCAAAGGAAATAGAAGGGGGAAGTGGGGGTGGGGTAAGGGAGTCTGGCCATTTCTTTTGAGAAAAAAACATTTTCACTTTTAATGCGAAAAAAGCGATCTCGAAGCATGTGGAAGAAGGGGGGAAGATGTAGAAAGGAAGGATGGAGATATGGAAAGGAAGGAGGGAGAAATTCAAAGGAAGGAGGAGGAGGAAGTGCAAGAGAAAGAGGAGGGACAGGGGCACTGAGTGGACAGAAAAGGGTCAGGGGATAGGCAGGCAGAAAGCGGGGGAGGGGGGGGGGAGAATCAGAGGGTGAGGGAAGACAGGTGGGGTGGGGGAAGTGTGTACACACCCAGCCATCCCCCTACCTTCGCAAAGATTACTCTCTCTCTCTCTCTCTCTCTCTCTCTCTCTCTCTCTCTCTCTCTTCTTGCTTGCTCACTTGTTTGCTCGCTAGATCACGTTCCCTCTGTCTGTCTATCAGCATGTCTGTCTGCCTGTTTGTGTCATTTTCTCCAATTAATTCTCCATCCCTGTCTGTCTGTCTGTCTGTCTTTCTGCCTGTCTGTCTGTCTGTATCTCTCTCTCTCTTTCCCAACACACACACACACACCACAACACAACACACACACAACACAGACACACACACACACACACACACACACAACACACACACACACACACACACACACACAGGTTTACATTTCCACCTACTGAACTTTAGACAAATTCCAGTCTACCATCTCATTTAACATTTTCACTTGCCAGCTGAAAGGTCAGCTCTGCCTTTGGCAGACTCTCAAAGCGTCTGTGACAAGATCATGGCATCAGATTGCGCACAAAGGTTGCCATGTCCAGATCTGTGGTTCTGAGTGCTCTCCTCTACAGCTGTGAGACATGTGTCGCCGACACATTCAACAACTCGATCAGTTCCATCAACGATGTTTGCGCAACATTTGCAGCATCAAATGGTCAGACAGAGTGTCCAACCTACAGGTCCTGAAGAAGTGTGGCTTACCCAGCATCAAGTGTATACTCATCAAAAGCCAGCTCTGATGGACATGACACGTTGTCCGTCTGAAGGACAGCAAAATTTCAAAGATGCCTCTCTATGGACAACTGAAGGAAGGACAACGTGACCAAGGGAAGCCTCTCAAGAGATACAAAGACACCTTGAAGGCCAACCTCAGAAGCTGCAACATCGACACTTCTTCCTGGGAAGATGTCGCCCTTGACAGAACACAGCGGAAGCGACAGTGTACCCAGGGCACAAAGTCATTTGAGCGAAACAGAGCAGTTGCCGTCCAGGAAAGGAGGAATTGGAGAAGATGGGGTCCAGCCTCGCAGGACTCCATCCCATGCAGCGTCTGTGGAAGACTTTGTGCCTCAAGAATTATTCTGCATTCCCATATAAGGACCCACATCAGCAGATGACCTGCCTGACCACTCATCCATCAGATACGATGGGAGAACCCATCATCATCACATGGAATCAGATGATCTGGTTGATTTTCGTGCCCTTGTTTTTCGTGCCCTTGAGTGTGAAAGTGGTTCTCACGTAACCAAAGGATCCGGCCCCAATGATGATCTTTTACAGAGCAATACAGTGGTTGCTGATTGGTCCATCCGACTTCCCCTTGAAGGAACAAATGATACCAACGAAAGCACTCACTGTGAAAGTATTTCCTCTTATACCCCTTCCTCTTAAACGCAAGTTTCTTTTTTTCAGTCATGTATTCTGACTGGGAGGGATGTAGATGTTTGCTCCACTCCATAACTGAAAATCATAGGAATTCTTGACAAAGTTTCATGTTCACACTCGTCATACACACACACACACACACAACACACACACACACACACACACACACACCACTCACTTATTCACTCACCACTCAAACACTAACACACGCACAACACACACACACACCACAGCACAGCACGCACGCACGCACGCACACACACACCACACCACACACACACACACACACACACACACACACGCACACACACACACACAGAGAAGGAGAGAGAGAGAGAGAGAGAGAGAGAGAGAGGAGGGAGAGAGGGGAGGGAGAGAGAGGGGAGAGAGAGAGAGAGAGGAGAGAGAGAGAGAGAGAGAGAGAGAGAGAGAAAGACGCTCACTCACACACAAAGAGAGGGAGGAAGAAGGACAGAGAGGGAGAGGAGAGAGAGAGGGGGGTGGGGTGCGGTGGCTAAATCAACATTAATAAGATAAAATGAAGTAAAGATTTTCTCTCCATGTTATCCATTCTCTTGTTG